>VDFB02142021.1:0-71901 GCA_007258455.2 Sequoia sempervirens
CCATAAAGCAAGATCTTCCAACTCTTTTTAGCCAGTTCTTCCTTTCCTCTTTTTCCTTATGCAAAAGGAGATGAGATTGTAACTCATTTTGAAATATAGGATAGCAATTTTATGTATTCTCAATTAGTTTTGTAGATTTGTATCAGCTGAAGCATCTTATTATCAATAAAATTTTAGTCATTTTACCTTCTCAATAATTGTTCTATTATGTGTGTATGGGTGATTGATGCATATTTTATGTGATTAATGATTAGTCCTCAAATATGTTTTCTCATTCCAACACCTTTAAGAAGGAAATCTATGTTTATGCAGGTCATAAAAGCTAGGATTTTGGTTGTGAGAACACTTTCAGTTTTCCTTCTAAAGTTATGAGCATATGACCTTCTTATTAAATATTGATGCATGAGTATGTATAGCATTGAATTGTGTGAAGAAATAGCTGAATTCTTGTGGCACTTGTGTCTTGGTTTCCATACTTTTTTGCATTTAAAACACAACTCTCCTTCCTAGTTTTTAACTTGTCTACAAATGTGTCCTCTTTCCCATCTTTTCTTGCAATCAAAGCAAAGACCCTTCTTCCTTAGTTCCTCTCGGTCATGATAGGAAAGGTATGGTTTCTTGCGCCCATCCTTTCCATAGAAGTTCTTATCTTCCCTTTTGAGTGGCTCCTTTCCCTTTCTCTTATTTTAGCATTAAGACATGGCATTTTGGATTTCTTCCCTAAGTGTGGTAGGGTCAAAAGTACTTATGAGGCCATGGAGTGAATCAGAAAATCCTTATATGAATAGGTGAGCCTCTCCTTGGATATTTTTGGGACCATAACTGCTAATCTTTGGAATTCAGTGATATATTCTTCAAGGGTTCCCCTTTGTCTTATTCTTGTTAATTATTTAAAGTGATTTTGGGGGTGTGTTTGGTCAAACCTCTCAATGAGTAACTTTGTGAAGGCATCATAAGTCTTTATGTTCTGATAATTTTGGGTGATTAGACCATGGTTCCACCAATCATGGGCAACCCCTTCTAAGTGCAATATGGAAAATTTAATGGCCTTTCTTCTAACATTGGATTGAGAGATAGGTAGGTTTCGAGTTTTTGGACCCATGAACGGGTTGTGGTTTTCCTAATCCATCAAAACTTGGGATGGCCAACTTGCCTAAATTGCATTGAAAATGTTGATTAGTTTGATTCTTTCTTTTCCTATGGGCCTTCTTTTTTCTAGCATTACAATATACCTTAAAAGGAATGCTCTTCTTGACCTCAGGGTAAAGCCTTGCATATAGTGTAGCAAGTTCATTCAATTTTGAATTAGATGTGTTAACTTCCCCCGATGACCCTTCCCTAGATAAGAAGGGAGGTTGACTTACTCTTGGGTGGACCTTGGTGTGGTGTTATTGTACGAATGGCTTGGGGTGGCTTCCCTCCCATTTCCTTGGTGAGACCTAAGAGCATCTATGGTCACATTCATGTTTTGTAGAGTTTGGCCTCATGTGGCCCATGCCATCCATATGAGGTGATCTACCTAAGAGCTTTCTTTTCTGTTAGCCCCTCATCTTGCCAACCATTTCCCTCTCTCTATGATTTGACCTCTTATGCTGATTATCCACGATAGAGGAGTGAGATTACAATGGGTGCGCTGAAAATGCCATCTCTCCTAAGCCCAAAGCATTGTATCCTCTGTACCCCCTTGGCCTCATGGGGCTCATTTGGTCCTCATCTAAGGTGACATACAAGAGAGTGCCCCATCACCATTCCCCTCTAGTAATCTTAGTTCCTTCTATCATGGATAAACATTCAAGGCATATGAAAAACAAATATTAATCACATTTACTGATATGACAATAATAACAATATATCATTAGTAACTAGAATGTCCAATTAAATAATCACAACCATTCATATTAAATCGGGTTGCATCATATGACTATAAATTAGGTCTCATACCACTGGTTCAAGTACCTGGCTTGCTGCACAAAAAAAATTAGTATGACTATAAATTAGGGCTCATACCACCAGATCAAGAGATGAAAGAATGGAGGCAATTAGTATGAGGATAGAAAGGCTTGAGGTTGAATGGAAGCATTTACAATCTAGTTGGTACTTATCAGTTAAGAGGCAAGTTGTTTGGCCTATGAAGAGGCTAATCATGAAGAGAAAACAAGAGAAGAAGATGAAGACTATGTCAAACGTAGAAGAAAGCAAACAAGTTGGAGAGATTGCTAACAATGAAGAGTTCAAACAAGTAGAGAATGAAGACCTTGAAGACATGAAGACAACAAATGAAGAAGAATCAATGGAAAAGGAAGAATATGATGAAGAGTTGGTGCCTACACCTGAAGAAGAAGAGGACAAAGGTGAAATAGATTTTCAGTTACAAATTGAGCCACCAAGATATGAGAATGAGATATTTACTTCATTGTTTCATGATGAGACTAATGGCATTTTCAGTTTTCTCCATGTAGAAGTTTGTTGTTATCTTGAGAAAGCAGATGTAGAGACATTTTGGTTGATAGAGCAGAAGGAAAATCAAGGAATAGAGTGTATGGATGAGTGTGAGCATGCACAGGATGATAAGATGACAGGAAGACACAATTCACTTATTGTGCTTATGATTTCAAGGAAAACAAAGTCATGGGTTAAAATGAAGATGCAACTTTTTGTGATTGCAGGTGGTGAAGATTCATTTCTTTTTGCAGGTGCTTTACATTTTGTTAACTCAAGAGACTTTAGTTTTCTTCCTGGCAAGAATGGTGCAGGAGCACCAGTTTGTTTTCAAGCCTCCATTAGGCCTAACTGTAAACAAATGAGTAAGGAGTTCTATGGGGTCATTGAATAAGGTCTCTCAAGACCATTTTAATGTTTTTATTCCATTTGATAGGTGTTTGCATAAGTAGAGTGATCAATGTTGTCAATTGGTCAATTTTTGTCATATTTGCAAAAAAAGGTGCAAGTTGTGTTAAATGTTGCAAAATTTCTTGTAAAACAATATGAAGGTCCAAATTCATGTAAAAGGCATGTGTAAGGTCATACAAGACCATATTGTATGTATTTGAGGTCTTATAGGGGTTAGTGTGTCAAAATGTGAAAATCTTGTAAAATTGCAAAAATGCAAAGTTGGCAAAAAAGGCAAATTGAGGAGTTTAAGGGTCATGGTAGGTATAAGGTTGGTTTTTGTCGATTGGTTGGAGTTGGTTATGGATTGAAAGGCATAAATAAGCCTCACACATCACGAGGAAAGGGAGGAGGAATGATATTTGAAGTTTTGTTATTGAAAATCAATGAAAACCTCCATTTTTCTGATTTTTTCTGAGAAAACAGAAGTTGCAGAGACTTGTACGGCTATATAATTCAATATTTTCAAGGGGAAGTCATCTGATTTGATATTTCTATGTGTATATTGAATTTTATTTTTTATTTCATTAATTTTCAGGAAGTAGAATGAAAGTTATGTAGGTTTTTTTGGCTGCAATTTCCAGATTTCTCTGTAACAGTCGTGTTGCAACAAATTTTACGAGCAGGTACGGCCTCCAAATGAACTAAATATTATATGGTTGGATAGAGGAACGAGTTATCTTTCTTTTTGCATTGGTTTGAAGTCATTTCATTTAATATTAAGAAATATATGCTCATTTTGGTAGAAACAGTCAAGTTCAGATTTATATAGGGCAGCAAGCATTCAAAATTGCATATCTCTTATTTTAATCATTGAAATATCCTCAAAATTGGTGTGTAAGGATTTTTAGATGTATTTTAAAATATTCCAAAGTAGCAGGCCTTGAATGTTTGTTTTGGAGTGGTTTCAAGGAAGCCGTAGATCTGGAAATTGAGTAAAATTCTGGAAAAACACAATAAACAGAGGGTTTTCAAGAAGTTTGTCCATGGTTATAAAGTCATTCTTGTATGTTTTTGGTTTGGAATGGTGTAGGGATGTATTTACAACCATCCCTTGTCAGGGTTTGGTTCTTAATCAAGTTTTTTTCCTTTGTAAGTTAACTGCCCTGTTGACACAGTCATGTTTGGAAGTCTAAATTGAGGGTTCAATGTGTGAGTTTGATGTAAAACCATGAGTACTGGTTGGGAAATGGTTTAATCATGTTGTGCAGACCTATTTATACTTTTTTGAAGTCATAAAAAGAGAAATGACTTGGGAAATGTAAAGTTGCTTGTTGGAGGGGTCTAAATAGGCCTAAATGCTGATTTGAACAATCTAATTTTAGAAGTTCACATTTTGAGTTGTCAAAGTTGGGAAATGGTTTTGAATCAGTCATTTGCTATTGTTTAATGTGTTTTGATGATTCTACAAGAATTTTTATGTCTTATCTTTGTTTTTGTGTCTTGAAATCAAGCATTTGTAAATGCAATTTGCCTTGAGGGATGGGTATGTGAGTTGACGCCCATTATTGTGAAATATGTTCCCTTTATGTTGAATTGTGAATCCTCTTGCTCTGCATCACAAAGGTATATTCTTCAAATGTAAAGGACATCGAGCATTTGAGTGTTTCCAAGACCAAGGAAAATAGTTAGGGAACAATGCCAAAGTATCATATGTGGAAGTGAAACTTTACAAATCTTGTGCACTAGATGATCTTGAACATGGAGAGTCGCTAATGATGATAAGGACTTGATGGAGCATCACAAATCACAAAATTTCAATTTTTGACCCCTCTTGGGGCATGAAAACCTATGGTGCCCTTGCACTAGTTGCAACATAACTTGTATGCCATTATGGAAGGTCGTAATTTTTCTACAACATTAATAATTAAATATGGAATCTTTTGAGGTTGGGTTTTTTCCGCTTTGAGAGTTTTCCCAGAATATATTTATGTCAATCTTGATGTGTTGTAATTGGATTTGTTTGTGTAATTTGGGGGTTGCATGGTTGGATAGTCCTTCATTGGACCCTCCTACCATGATTGCATTAATTTGTATCAAAGCATAATGTTCAAATATTGGGAAGATAATCAATTGTTATATGGGTTTTTCTTGAGAATAAAACACTAGACTAAGGTGACTTGCAAGAATCTTGTCAACAAATCACCAATTGAGAGATAGATGCAAGGGTGATTGTAGCCAGATCATTAATTAGAGGAATTTTTCAATAGATCTAGGAAGATGTTGCTTGAGGAATCCTAGGTAAGTCCAACATAGTTGGGAAATCGGATGAAGTCTTAAAGAGGCAAAGGAAAATATAGTTCAATTGAAATCCTTTGAAGAAGATTAAAAAGGGGCTAAAACCCAAAGCAGTATGATGAAAGCAATGAATATGGAGATGCCAAATATGAGGTACAAGGTCTAGAAGATCAGGAATAAGAGTTAGAATAGGTGAAGGTGTTAAAATCCATCTCTAAAATTAGCAAGAGACCTATGATGGAAGTTCCAAACTATTATAGTGACCTAAATATTGAAGAAATAGTTTATTTTATAAATTAATTAAATGAGTATTTTCAATAATAAGAGATAAGGACTCAGAAGGTAAGGTTTGCAAAAACTAAGCTAAAGGGACATACCACTGTTTGGTTGAAAACAGGTACAACTAAAAAGGAATAGGAATGGAGAGAAAGTAACAAAATGGGATAGGATGGTTACAAAATTGAAAAGGAAATTTATACCAATGGATTATCAATTGAAGAGACTACAAAGTCTAAGACAAAGGGATATGATTGTAAAATAATACACTCAAGAATTTCATAAGCTAAGTATCAGAACAAAACATATTGAGTTAGGAAAAGTAAAGGTTATGAGGTACATGAATGGATTAAGAGAGAATATTTACAAATAATTGATCCTTGTTAGATTAACCACCTAAAAGGAAGCATACCAATTTGTGACCAAAGTAGAAGACAAGTTAAAAAAGAGATTTGGGAATTGACAAAATTGACTAGTGGAGAGACCACAAAGAGATAGATCTTTGTGTGGTGATCAAAGACCCAAAAAGGAAGGAAAAAGGGTTGATAATTTTGATTGTAGAGACAATGGATTTTACTATGACAAAGAAACAAGGAATGAGGCTTACAACAAAGGCTAAGAGAATAGTAACTACCACCACAAGAACAAAGAGGAGGAAGATACATTAGAATCAGATACCAAAGAGAAAGAAAGGGATATAGAGTAAGTGACAAGAGAACCTTCGAAGGGACACTCTTCAAGTGCAAAGAAGGACATCAAGAATTTGAGTGTTTCCAAAACCAAGGAAAATAGTCAACCTGAACAATGCCAAAGTTGCATATGTGGAAGTGGAACCTTACAAATCTTATGAACCAAATAGTCTTGAACATGTAGAGTCACTAATGATGATAATGGCCTTGATGGAGCATATTGAGGGACGAGGACCGGTACAAAGAAAGAAATTGTTTAGAACTAGATGCAAAGCAAGAGGAAACCATTGCAAGACTGTCATTGATAGTGAAAGTAATGATAATTTGGTGTTAGCCAAGATGGAAGAAAAATTAAAGTTGAAGAGGTAGAAGCAACCAAACACTTATTTGCTTGGTTGCAAAGAGAATGCAAAGTCATAGTCAATAAACAATGTTGGGTAAGATCCATAAAAGTAAGTTATCATGATGAAGTCTTGTTTGATGTAATATCGATGGATGTGTGTCACCCACTATTAGGGAGGCAATGTCAATTTGACCAATAGGCTATATATGATGGGAGGAAATATATGTATACTATAACTATAAATGGTTGGATACACGAGTTAATGCCATTGAAGCATAAAGAGGACCAAGTTTGTAACAATTTTAGGATACGTGATGTGGGAGCATCTAGCAACCTAAAAAATGTAAGTTTTGGATTTTGTTGTTAGGAGTCTTAATTGAATTTGTGAAGGTCTTAGAGGACCGTGGAAGACCATGTAGTGTCTTTTTACTTGGTTTTTTTTAAGTTCTAGGTTGCAAAGTTGCAAAAAAGTGAATATTTGGCAAGTTTGATGCAAAAAGACATTACGTTACATTAGGTTTTTGAAAGAAAAACGTGTATTTTCGAATGGTAACTATTTTTTATGTTGATTCATGTTGAATCAATGAGAATACACGCTCCAAGAGGCTGTGGGAGCAATATTTCATGAAATACCCTTTTGTTTTGTCAATTTTATGCAATTACAGTATGAAAACAGCATTGTACGGCCATGTACGAAGCCATTTCAAGATCTGTGATTGTATGGGATGATAGAGAATTGTTTTAAGAATCCAATTTAATTGGTTTGGCATGATTTCATTGTATTTTGAGCAAGATATGGCAAAAATACTACCAGCAGCCCTGTTACAGACCTAGGGTTTTCAGCGTGCTTAAAAAAATCATAACTTTTGTTTGCACCATCAAAAATTGATGAAACTTGGTGAATTTCTTCTTTAGGCTTCTGCCTAGGTTCCCACCAAAGGAGAAGTTCTAATTCAATCATTTGTGTGATTTATGACGGTCTGAGTGTGTTCTTTGTCATAAAGATTGTCAAAACGTTAGGTTTCTATGAGGGTTTAAGAAAAAAACTTGTTTGTTTGAGTTCACCCTAACAAGTGGGGTTTGAAAAACCTTTAGTAGAGTCTATAGAATCTGAAAACCTTAATTTTCTTGCATTTGTTTATCCCTCTGCATCATTTTGGTATTAGAGCCTAAAAGGTCTGGGAAGAGGAAGTTGAGAGTTTCAAACGGGTTTGATGAAGAAGTTAGTTATATTCATTGATTCTTGGAGAGATGTGTATTGCAGATTGATAGGTTAACGTGAAGAACCTGGGTACCAATAGACTAGTCAAGAGGAAAAGCGGAGAGAAGCCCTAGGTGAGGTATCATGAAGTTAAGAAGAGAAGATAGAAAGATGTAGCAACAAGATAAGAAATAAGGCCTCAAAAAGAAGGACAAGAAGAAAGTCAGTATGATAAGACAAGATGCAGAGTTTGTGTAAGATTCCCTATTAATTATGGCTGAATTTTTCTGGTTTCATGCTTTTGTTTGTTTATCAAACATCTATCCTAAATGCCACTTTGACTGATATAAATTTTTGTTCATAGCCTTCCCTTAGAATGGAGTGTTTTGGTGTTTCATTTATTTGATTTGAAGGGAGCTCTTTGAACATTAGTTCAGATAAACCTCATGGGTTAGATTATAGTACATGAACTAAAATACTGTTGTTGATATATAAACAGAATAACACTGTTACAATACAATCGTTCAAGTTAACCACATGAAATTACAACAGCCAATTAGAAGCAACTAGAATGTTTTCTTCTTAGTACATAACACTTGACGAGTACATACAACCAACGCAAAATTTTATATGAGCAATCTTGTAATAATGGTATGGTAATGCATGTTTAGAAATTCATTTCTAGTTTGCATAATATGTAGTAAGCCCAGTTGGCTTAACCCTCTGAGAAATTTCTTTTTGCTGATGATTTTTTTTCTGATCTGATGTTTTTTTTTGGTTTTGATTGTTTTTTGAATTTTTGGTGTTTTTTTGGAATGCAAGAGAATGAAGATAAAATGTTGATTGAAAATAAATCTATAACAGCTAAGAAGAATAGACATGCAATGGCTGAATGAATACTCTTTATTTCCTTCAATCACTAATATCAAATTCTCTTAACACATGATCATTTCTTTTTTACATGCAAGAGATATAAATGAAAACATATGAAAACCTGGGAATTCGCCTTGAACCCTTGATCAGATTTTATTTGCAGCCAATCTAGCACTTGTCCCTGTCTCTTTGGTTTGTAAATCGACCTTCTAACCTAGCCGTACTTGTTGCTAGTGATATCAGCTTCAAAGTAAAGGCATTTCCCTCAAGATGAAAGCCATCCTTCTCTCCCAGGCCGTACGACTCTTCTCAACATTAAATGCTCTTTAAAATTGTTAGTTTCATGATCAAATTTAATGCACAGAAAATTAATTTAAAATCAGACCCAATAACATAGCAGATACCCTGGGAAAACCCTCCTCTTGAGGGAGAAAAACCCAACAACGAATATATCTCTTATGTATATGAGCAATGGCAACAAGTCTCTTTACAATGAGGCCACACACAATGCCGATAATTAGCACCAGCAATGATGTAACACAAACTAATAGTTTGCCCTTCAATCTACACTTGAACAGACTCACAATCTGCCTTAGAATAATTCGCACTAGATAGAATAATCTGCACTTGATATAATTCGCACTTGAGAAGAAGGAGATCGAAATTGCTTGATACACAAATGAGAGAAAGCAACTTTCTATATATACATGTTGCTTAGAGGGGTCGCACCTTTTCAAGGACAAGGTCGGCCACCGTACAAATAATTACAAATAATAAATAATAATTACAAAGGAGGTCGGCCATCTTAGAGATATGTTGCCATTAAATAATCACAAATAATTAAGGAAGTATGAAGCCCGAAGCTGCAATAACATCAACGCTCCCTCTCAACTAGGGAGGAATACTTCCTGCTGCACAAGACACATCACCTCATCATGATGCCAACCACAATGGCTACAACCATATGTGGAAAAGAAACGATGTCACCTCATCATGATATCGGATATCACCTCATTGTGATACCAACCATAATGGCTACAACCATGTATGGAAAATAAATGATATCACCTCATCGTGATATCGGATATCACCTCATCGTGATATCAACCATAATGGCTACAACCATGTATGGTATGTACATCACTTGTGTGATGTTGTCACCTCAACATGACTTTCACCATGGCTCTCCTAGAGGGTGAAAACAAAAGTACAAGAGGAATCATCACGGACTCTCTCACGTGATGTTGTCATGGAGTCACACACATGACATCCACCATGCCTCTCCCAAAGGGTGGAATCAAGGGATTTCACCTCGAACTTCTCTTATAGAAAAGAACTCATTAATCAAGGGATTTCACCTCGAACTTCTCTCACTGAGAAGAACTCATTAATCAAGGGATTTCACCTCAAACTTCTCTCACAGAGAAGAACTCATTAATCAAGGGATTTCACCTCGAACTTCTCTCATAGAGAAGAACTCATTAATGAGGATCGCTGATACTGAGACTCCTTCTCAGTTAAGGCTATATTCTCCACCATACCAAGCTTATCTCAAAAGTACACAAACTTTATCCTGGATAGAGGCTTGGTGAGAATGTTTGTCGTCTGCTCATCAATGCTGATATACCTCAATTGTATAGCTTTCCTCAATACCATATCTCTGATATAGTGGTATTTGATCTCAACATGCTTGGTTCTATCATGAAACACAGGATTGACAGAAAGCTTCACACAGCTCTGGTTATCACAATGAATGATAGTGGGCTCCATTGATTGTCCAAACAATCCTGCAAGGAGCTTGTGAAGCCACACTGCTTCCCGAGCTGCCACATAAGCTGCAATATACTCTGTCTTTGCTGTACTCAATGCTACAGATGACTGCTTCCTGCTGCACCAGGAAATCATAGCAAATCCCAAATTGAAGCAACATCCAGAGGTGTAGTTCCAATCAATGACACTTCAAATCCACATCTGAAGAATATCTTAGCTATATCCAACTGTGCCACGCAAGTGTCTCAGAATATGCTTTGCTGCAACTAGATGTATTTTCCTTAGTTCACACATGAACTGACTAAGTGCACTCACTGCATGGCAAATATCTGGTCTAGTATTGACTAGATACAACAACGATCCAATCAACTATGTATATAGATGATCAACCAGATCTGAACTAGCTACAACCTCCTTAACCATCTTCTTCAAGTTCAGTAGGCTCCCTCTGAATCTTTAAGTACATGCATCAACCTTCTGACCTCATTGCAGATCACTCTATTCTAAATAGGTTTGTAGAGCTACCTGTTGATGTGTTTTTCGTGACCGCACCAACGCAGAATAAAGTCGCCAACGGCTTCCCTATTCTCTCTTGATCAAAGTATTCCTCACGCTAAGATTGCAAGAAAGTTCGTGCATTCAACTCCAAGGTTCTTTCAGTGCGAATAGGCTCAGTTGGCTCGATGTGATTTGCTGGTATTTCAAGGGGGCTTACGGAATTGTTCAGCAGCAGAGGAAGGGGGTTTCCACAATTCGACAGATTTATCAATGAAGCACAGATTTCCTATTTTAACCAGAAAGTACTGAATTGAAATGGGGTAAGGTTGAGAGAGTCTAAATCTATTCTAAGTGTGGGATATGGAGCTCAACTTCAGCAAACTTCAACCAAATTTCGCTTTGCCTCACCTCGGACAGCTTCCACGGAGTCGGTGCAATCTTCAGGGGAGATGACTAAAGATGTTCAAACCACCATTTGATATGAAGATACCATCACAACGACGCATACCACCATTCAAACTGTGATTGAAGTTAGGCCCAAATGTTTCCAGTTGACCACACAAGGCGCATTCACCATCAGCAAATACACTAGTGGTATGGATATACGAAGTTGCTCAGATCAAACACCACATTCCACAGCTAACAACTACTTGCATGGAATGAAAATTATACCACTTAGAACTATGCTACCACTTGAATCCGAAGGACGAAGAAACCTTGCTAGCTACTCACAACAAAGACGAAATTCACCATCAATGAAAAACTCTTTTATTGAGAGAGTGTTCACAACAATTTCTTACAAAGTTTTCAAAGGGAAAACTTTCCCTCTTCTTCAAGCTACACTATCAATCTATACTAAGCTACTTCTAAGTTGTCCCTCTACTCTATGTCTATTCTAATCTTCTCTACTGTCTACTGAGTTACAAATGAGGGGGACTCCCCCTTTATATAGCTAGCCAAGTCCCAAAAGACGGCTAGGGTTACAATCAATAGAGTGGCTAAAATTGTGCCACCTCAGCCCTAACCCTAAAAACTGCCAGAGTAGGGAGTGGTACATTAAATGAATCAAAGATTCCCACTCACTCCCAAAAATAGCAAAGGCAATAAATTCCCACAATCAGTCTTCTAGAAGATTTCGCTTGTAGACGCGTTCACACTATCCTTGATCTTCTTTCTTGACGTTGCTCTTCAACTTCTTTGTCACTTGAGCTAACACTTAGCCAATTTCTTGCAACTTTTTCTTCCTTCATGTGAAACTCAAAACTTTATCTTCTTCCGAAGGTTGTAATATCATCGTGCTTCTCCACTTCAAGCCATCGTGCTCTGGCCTCAACATTTCTCCTGCAAAACAAGCAAGGAGAAGAGAATTAGAACATTCCATAATATAATCTTAACTTACTTACCTGATTCTCACGCTCTAATTTTCAAGCGTTCATCGCCTCCACGAGCCAACTTCACGTTCAAATTCCTCATGCCTTAGCCAAATTTTCAACCCATCCTCCTCAAGGGCGCATCATCTTTGACAATATTAACTTCAACTGCATCTTCAAGAAATTCATTTCACCTGCTGGAGCTCTGACAACTTTGATTTTATTCATCTCTGGCTCAAGAAGACCATCTACACAAAGAATTTGAGCAAATTCACCTAGGCAATTCTTTTCAAATCCATCATTTGGAGAATTTCAACTTGAAAACACATTTTCTTCATTTTTCCTTAGAAATTTTTTTAAATTTCCCTTAGGAAAATTCATCAACCTGGTGCCCACTTAAAATCTTCATCCCAGAATCCTTGACAAGCTGTGGAAGACCTTAGAATCCATTCCTCATTGATAATCTTCAATACCCAGAAGAGAATTTTCTCCAGAACGCTTCGAATCCATGGGTCCCCAATGAACGGGTTCATTTAATTTTCTTGAATTTTGGAACCTTAGAAAATATTCTTTCATCTAATTTATTTCATTTCTTCACCCTGGAGCGTATTTCTTTACTCTGACTTGAAAACTTTTATCAACCCCGTGTCGGCACTCTTCGACTTCACCTCTGGCAACTCTGCTCACGCTTCAGGAAAATTCCATCACCTTGGAATCTAGGCGCATTTTTCTAGAGGAAGAAAATATTTTGCCTTAGAAAATTTTTAAATCATCTTGGAAATTTTGCCTTGGAGAAATTTTCGTCTTAAAATTTTTTATTCAATCTTGCTCATCCTTGCCCGTGAGAAAATCACCAACTTTACTAAGAAAATCTCCAAGAGGGCGCCTAGCACATTTTATCCTCCAACATCTTCAAGGCCTTAGGAAAAAGTTTATCATTTTGAAAGTTTCAACACCTAGCAATTTGTTTCACTTCACATTTTATTTCATACTTGGAAAATATTTTAACTTGAAGCTCCAATGCCTTGGCCATATTTTATTTGTCTTCACTCAACACCTTGGGCGCAAATGACACATGCTGAAGGATATTCATCACCACGCCTAGGAAAGTATTTTCTAACACCTTGGCATTTTCAACGCCCAACACACTTTATTCACCCTCTTTGCATGGCGCATATCACATAGGCAAGAAGATGGGCGCATTTTGCTTGTGTAGAAGAAGGAATCTTTTCAACGCCTTGACCTGTGACTCTTAAGCTTCTCCACTTTTGTCTTCACATGCCCTCTTTTGGGCGCATTTGATGCCTCTAGGGGGACAAATTTCATACTTAGAAAATTTTCATGCATGTTATGCTTGAAGTGGGCGCATTTTACTATGTGAGGAGGATAAACTTTGTTGACTTGTTGACTTCTTTGAGCTTGAGCGCATTTTTGATGCCATGAAGGATGAAACTTGTAACGCCTCCAACAAGTGACTTTTCAACTTCCTTATTTTGTCCTCACATGCCTCTATTTGGGCGCATTTTGCACCTCCTGCAGGATGAAAACATTTGACTTCTTTGACCTTTCTCACTTTGGGCGCATTTTGCCAGTGGAGGAGGATGAAACTCATACTTAGAAATTTTTGTATGCCACTACCTTGCATTTGGGCGCATTTTGACATGAGAGTAGGATAAAGATCTTTGACTTTCTTTGACTCACTTGTTTTGGGCGCATTTTGGCCTAGGAGGTGAACGAAGTCTCAGACTTAGAATTTTTTTCTTATGCTTTCACCTTGAGGACGCATTTCACCATGTGTGAAGGACGAGATGCCTGCCTTAGAATATTTTATGCTTCAATTCCACCAACTTGGGCGCATTTTACATGGGGAGGTGGATGAAAACATGTTAGAAATTTTTTCAAACACCTGGAAGGCAAGTTGGGCGCATTTTACCTGTGGTGGAGGATAAACTTCAGACTTAGACATTTTTCTTGGGCCTCTTGCTCTTCAAGTTGGGCGCATTTTGCCCCTGCTGTAGGATGGAAATCCAGACTTAGAACCTTTTTTCATCGTTTTTCGCCAATATTCATGCCCCTGCTATTTATAGTAAGTCCTCTGATTTCTGCATCTCTGAAGCTCAGAATGATTCAAAATTTTGCGCACTGTATCCTCGTAACCTTGTTGCCCTGTCAACACTGCCATTTTAAGTCACCCTGCTATTTTTAGCCCATTTCCGGAGGTGGTTTACTATAAATAGTAACCTCTTGTTTCTAATAGCTCCACTGCTCCGATCAACTTGAAATTTTAATGAGGCGCTCCTCACCACGTGACCTGTCTGTCGACGTCGGCGAATGCACTCAATTTACTATTTTTAGCCAGTTTCCAAATTGACTTACTATAAATAGTAAGTGCTCCGTTTGACTTGAAATTTTACCAGCAGATAGCCTGAAGGATGCTGATCGCGATGGTTTACACCGGTTTTCAAAATTTTTGAATTTTTACCCCTCTTTTCAAGCTCTGAAGCTGGAAACCCTAATTCGTTCTGCATGCATATCAAATGGTCTCCGTTTGTCCTCGTTTCTGCGGCACTGCGATCAACTCGTGATTCTGAACTGCTGGGAGGCGGCTGCCGGGACACACCTGCTAAAAATAGCAAGTTCCTTACTGAGGGGGTATCTTCATTTGCATGTCACACCATCGCGAAGCTCTCGAAAAACCCATCAGGAATCACCCGACATGCAAAAGAAACCCCGACATGCAAACCCTAAAAATAGCCTCGGAAGACTGAATTCTGAAAGTTGTCGTCTCGTCTTGCATGTTACATCATTGCGAAGGTCTCGAAAAACCCAGAAGGAATATGTCAACATGCAAAGAAAAACTCTGCATCTGAACCCTGAAATTTGTGCTGGAAGCTGGACTGCTAAAAATAGAAAGTTGTCTGTTTCAGCTCAAATTTTGCACACGAGCAGCCTGATGTGCTTTGAATGCAGTGTGACTGTCGGAATTTCAAAAATGCTGACGAACTGCCCTGAATTTGCACACTTACTAAAAATAGTAAGTACCCCAGATCTTGATGAAATTCTACTGAGAGCTTGCTGGAAGCACACTGACAAAAATGTTAAGCTCAAATTTCAATTTATTCACCTTACTCGGCCCCAAACTGACCAGGAAGACTCAAACCCTAATTTCCAGACTTAGCCAAATTCACGTTTAAGCTCACAGACGGGAACGTCCCCGCAAAGGTAGACATCAGAAAAGAGACAGAGCGAGAGAGAGAAGAACCCAAGCCAAAAGACCAGAATGGGGCAAAAATTAGGGGTCCCCATCTTGAATGGGGCGAGGTGTGAAAAGGTCACAACACTACCAATATCAAATCCAAAAGAATGTCTTGTACAATTTTGATCTCAGCAGCTGAAGAGGTCTTTCAAGGATTTAACACTTGGCCTTGCAACACTACAACCTTCACTTCTTCTTAGTGAGTCACATAACTCCCTCTTGATCCCTGCTTCGGAGATTGCAAAGAAGTCTTCTGGAAGTGAACCCCCTCTAGTCACCAACTCAGTCCTATGGCTGCAATTTATGACTTCACGCTTGATCATTTCTTTGGTTGGCATGACTTCCTTACAAGATGCCTCAATATTTTCATCACTAAGCAATCTCTCATCACCTTCTTGCCCCTAGAACTGTCTTGAAAGCATTTTAGAGAGAGATTACTAACAGTTTATCCAAAGAAATATCAATGCTAGAATCATACAAGGTTTACTATCTCAGGTTATAGCATGAATACATAAGAATTTATGAACAATATTAAAACATGAATAAATAAATCAACCTAAAGAGAAATATATCAAAAGATCAGAATGAAGGGATAAAGAAACTTATCTTTATTTAATTTTGATATAACTCTTTCTTCCATCTTTTACTCCTCTCAAGAGTGCCAAACTCAACACAACAACAACAAAAAAAACAATCTGCACAACTACAGATTTCTTGAATGCATTATGCAGTTAGCATGTAGAACCAACTCTCTCCAAGAGTTCAAGGCTGTATCACAATTCATGCATTAGAGAATGATATCGATGTGACCAACTAATCACCATCGAAATTGCAATTCTCTTTTTATTTCAGAGTCACACTCAGAAATCTTCACAACCAACATGAAATAAATTGTAATAAATAATATCTTCAAAGGATCTTATGTTAGTGAACACAATTCAAGAGAAACCACTATCTCTCTTTACTAATTACAAGATCCAACTAAATGATATAACTCAACAAACAAAGAATACTTATCTCTTTAAATATTCCGATGGATGCAAATACTAGACGCAGTAAGATACACTGCTCTTGCATACAGATCAGCACACAACGTTCACGGCTTGAACACAGGCCCATGGCTTAGAATAGAAATTCCCTAGAATCCTTTTGAGGAGAGATCTCATCCACATCCACAAATGAAGCATGTTGATTAGGCCTGGTTGGGCAATCCTTTGCATAGTGACCAAACATGTCACGACAAAAACATTGGACTTTGGAGAGGTCCCACTTCTTCTTGAATGTGGGAGCACCATAAGCTCCTTTATCTCTATTCCTCTTGAAATATCTTTTCTTTCCACCTTTCTATTTCTTCTTCGAGGATTGAGCGGAAAGAACATGAATGTCTTCATTTGTAGAGCTTCGACCAATACCTCTCGCAGCCAACCTAGACTCTTCTTGAATACAATCTTCCCTCAAACGATCAAACTTGGGAAGTTTCAATCGTGCACTAATTCCTTGAATGTAAGAATCCCAAGATGAAGGAATACCATTGAGGGAAAGAATGGTCAAATCCTTGACATCAAAAAAATGACCAATAGAAGAGAGCTGATCTCTCAATTCGGAAATCTTCATGAAGTAAGCAATGACAGATTCTCCTTCCGCCATCTTCACATGATGAAGTTGTTGCTTCAATGCAAGTGTATGGCTTGTGTTGTTGATCTCATACATCTCCTCCAAAGACTTAAACATCTTCCTTGCCATCTTCATCTTAGAGATGATGGGAACAATATGATCCTTCACGGAATCAACTAACATCTTCTTTGCCTTAGTATCTTTCTTCTTCCATTGAATCTTCTCTTCCTCATCAGCAAGTTTGGAAACTTTTCTCTCCACGAACTCAACCAATTCACTTTCTTCCAAGGTGAGCATAATTTTGAATCTCCAAGATGTGAAATTAGATGTTCCCTCAAGTTTGTCCTCGATCTTGAGACCGTTCACCATCTTGACGAAGAGATAGAAGTGAACAAAGATGAGAAGAAGAATAAAGAGTATCGCTGTAAGACTAAATCTGATCAAGATCTTCTTCAAACCCACTCTGATACCATGTTAGTTTTATGATCACTTAATGAGGGTAATTGCTTCATGTACTTTAAGTGGCCCCCTTTTTATAAAGTTAATAAATAACTTTATAATATAACTTATTATTATTATAATGTCATTAACACTTCTTCCCCCATTAATAACTAATTAATTATTCCATGAATAATCGTGCCACTCATGACACTACCAAAGTCAGGAGTCCAGGTGCCCTGCCAAAAATAGCATGTCCATAAATCACTTACTATAAATAGTAAGTGTCCAAAAACTGAGCCAGTGAACAAAATAGATGCTAGAACCTGAACCCATTGAAACCACTGCCATGTGTAATGTCCCAAATGTTGGGGAAACAATCTAGATGGACCCTCTAAACACACTGCTAGCTCATGAGGGTCAAGTGATGAGCTAACCCCTAGTCACCTGATGCTAACTAAGGAGGGGACATTACAGTCTGCCCTCCCCGAGATTGCTTGTCCTCAAGCAATCGGAGAGCCGGATGCTGCAGAATATCCTCATACTCCCTGATGACTCTACGCTGAAGATGTCTCTCTCTCATCTCTAGGATGGCCTCAAGAACCAAAACCAATCTTCCCTCATCATCAAGGGGTGGAAGTGTAGTAGAAGGAATGGTATAACATCCCAACGCCTTCTTCAGGCGTGATACATGAAAAATGTTATGTACTCTACTACCTACCAATAACTCAAGCTCATATGCCACCTTGCCAACTCTCCGAATGACCCTGAATGGCCCATAATACCATGGATGGAGCTTCTTTGCCCCACTCTTCCTAAGTGTAGACTGTCTATAGGGCTGCAACATAAGGTATACCATGTCACCAATCTCAAATGAATGCCCCACTCACCTCTAATCAGCATATTGTTTTTGCTGATTCTGAGCCTTCTATATATTTTCTCGGAGTGCTCACATAATGTCCTGATGCTCCTACAAAAGATCACCGACACGGGGTACCCTTCTATCACTGAGCAACAAGTCCAAGAAACTGGGTGCATCATATCCATACAAGGCTCGAAACAGTGACATCTGTATGGTCAATTGGCAAGTGGAATTATAACAGTACTCACACAAGTAGATCCACCCAATCCAAGCTCCCTGCTGTGCTGTCACATAATTCTATAGGTATCCTTCCACCCATTTATTCACTATTTCAATATGTCCGTCAGTTTGAGGGTGGTAACTGGTACTCGGAGTCAACTCGGTCCCACATAATCGAAACAACTCCAGCCAAAAGTGGCTCATGAACCGGCAATCTCTGTCGCTAACTATGCTCCGAGGTAAACGATGTAGTCTGAACACCTCACGGAAGAAAAGATCTTCCACTTGTGCCGCTGAATATGTAGTGGTAATCGGAAAGAAATGAGCATATTTCGTCAAACGGTCAACCACCACATATAAACAATCCTTGCCTTGGGCTTTCGGCAAGCCCAAAATGAAATCCATAGATATGCATTCCCATTTCCTCTCGGGAATGGGGAGCGGCTGAAGCAAACCTGTTGGAAATGTGTGCTCTTGTTTTTTCTGCTGACAAAGAGTGCACTCTCTAACATGACGAAGAACATCAGTCTTGAGACCTTTCCATGTAAATCTCTCTCGAATTTGTCTATAAGTCTTATCATATCCGGGATGTCCAGCTAATGCTGAATTGTGAAAGGTTCTCAGTATTTTGTTCTTGACATCGGATCCTGGGACCAAATATATCCTCTCCTTGTAAATGATAAGCTCATTTACAAGAGTGTATCTGCTATCTTGGATGGTCCCCTCAATGAAGCCACAAGCCCAAGGGTTCTTGGCATACTCAGCTATAATCAGATGCCTCCAATCCTCCGATATCTCGGCCATAGAGCTCAAGTGAGGGCGGCGTGACAATGCATCAGCTACTACATTCTGAGTGCCCTTGACATATGAGATGTAAAAATCATAAGACTGAATTTTGTTGATCCATTTCTATTGCCGCTCATTCAAATCCTTCTGACTAAGGAAATGCCTCAGACTATTGTGATTAGTTTTCACGGTTAACTGACTGCCCACTAGATACTGTCTAAACTTAGCCAATGCATGCATGATGGCTAACATCTCCTTGTCGTAAATGTTGTAGCTCAACTCTGGCCCTCTTAGCTTTCTACTCTCGAAAGCTATGGGGTGCTTATCCTGCATAAGCACGACACCAATTCCCTCTCCTAAAGCATCACAATGTAACTCAAATGACCTGGTGAAGTTAGGAAGTGACAGGACTAGACATGATGTCATCAAAGTCTTGAACTTCTGAAAGCACTCCTATGCCTGAGGAGTCCATATGAAAGCCCCCTTCTATGTTAGATCTATGAGTGGTGCCGCATGACGTGAAAAATACTCTGACAAAACGGCAGTAGAAGGCACACAATCCAAGAAACCCTCTAAGCTGAGTCAAATTCTCAAGAACTGGCCAATCCATAATAGCACGAATTTCATCTGGATCCATGCGTACCCCATCTACACTAATAACATGCCCCAAATATAACAACTTTGTCATCCCCAAGGTACACTTGGACTCCTTGGCATACAAGGACTCCCTGTCAAGTATGCCTAATACTGAATCCAAATGAGCCAGATGCTCCTCCCAAGTCCGGCTGTAAACCAGAATATCATCAAAGAAGACTAATACATATCTCCTTAGTTGTGGCTGAAAAACTCTGTTCATCGTGGACTAGAAAGTAGTAGGTTCATTGGTTAAGCTAAAAGGCATAACCAACAACTTGTAATGCCCACAATGACAATGAAAAACAGTCTTCTCAATGTCCTGATCTCTAACCCTAATCTGATGGTATTTGGACCTCAAGTCAATCTTCGAGAAGAAACATGCGCCATGGAGCTCATCAATCAACTCATCTATGCGTGGGATCAGATACCTGTTTTTAATTTTTCTCTTGTTCAACTGGCGGTAGTCGATTCACATGCGTAGAGAAGCATCTTTCTTTTTCACCAATACCATGGAAGATGCAAAGGGATACTTGCTAGGCCGTATGTGCCCCATAGCCAATAACTCCTTAATAGTCTTTTCTATCTCATCCTTCAATCTCTTGGGATGATGGTAGGGGGTGATCATAACGGACTTAGCGCCCTCCTCCAACTTGATAACATGCTCGATACCTCTATCTGGTGGCCTACCAAGAGATATGTCACTAAACACTTTGGAGTGTTTTGTTCTAAGCTCCTGTATGTCCGGATGGTATAAAGGTTTTTGTTGTTCATCATGTGTAGGCATCACCACAAACTCTGCTGCCCAATCTACCATCTCATGATGAACTAATCTCTCCATCCTCCTGTAGGAAATTACCTTCAGTTTGTTGTCCTTAATGGCTTTGAGTATGTGATTTTTACCATCAATCTGAAATTTCATCTCCATGTCCCTAAGATTGAGAGTAAACTCCCCAATAGCATGTGGCCAACGCATACCTAACACAACATCGGTATCCCCCATGTTCACAACATAGAAATCAGCCTTAAACTTGAAGTTGTTGAGACGCATAGGTAGATCCGAAACCATTCTTTCACACTTCAATGTGTAGCCATCAACAACCTTTACCTTGATTCCTTCAAATTCCTGTGTCTGAATACCACGTCTCTCTACAAATAGTGCATCTATAAAGTTATGAATAGCCCCTGTATCCAGTATAGAGATCACTTTTTGACCTGCTAAGATACCCCTCATCCTAAATGAACCTTCTTTTTGCATGCTAGCGATGTAGGCATCTTTTATTTTCTGCTCCTCTTCATTTCCCTCTTCTTTTTCTGAGTTTTTAGCCCCTTCATCATCATAAGCAGCTTGTTGGTCATCCCAATTAGTCAAGTCTTCTCCTTCATAAAACCATTCCATTTGCTTTGCTTTACCCTTGGGTCTCAAGGGGTATTCGTGCTTATCATCATAAGGTCCTTTGCACCAAAAGAAAAGCTTTCTCTTCCTCAAATCATTGTAGGTATCTCTATCCAATGATGCTGCAAATTTCTTTTTTGGATCAGAATTTTCTGATTTCTTTGGGACAACCTTTTGGTCATTTGAAGAAGATGGTTTAGGCACAAATTTGCTTCGTGAGGTAGATGGTTCCATGCTCCTTGCCTTTCTCATGGCTTCTTGCAATGTTGGTGGATCAAATGCTTTAATCCACCCTCTCATTAGCTCAAATAATCCCTCCATGAAGAGTATGATCAGCCTCCTCTCATAAATTCATGTGACCATAACTGATAGTTTTTTAAATTCACTAATATATGATTCCAAACTGCCAACCTGTTTCAGCTGTGCAAGGTCTCTAAAATAGGATTCTAGATTCTTTCTATCAAATCTTTCTACCAGTCTATCAACAAACTCTTGATATGAAGTGATTCTATCATGCTGAAGTGTCACCATGCCATGGTGCCACAAATCATGTGCAATACCATCCAAGTGCAAGGAAGCAAACTTAATTGCATCAATTTCAGACATAGGATGTAATGATAAAAATGTGTCCAATTTGTTGATCCAAGAACGAGCTGAAACCTTACCACTTCCATCAAAATAAGGCATAGTTAGTTTGCTGGTTGCATGTTCAAGTTCCCTGTTTTAAGGGTAAGATCTCCTATCAAATCTCATTCTTAAGTGCTCCCTTTTTTGTCTCACATATCTATCAAAACACATGTGCTATTTGACTTTCGGTGGCAGCTAATTCCACTCATCATGAATAGCCATAACATTATCTATGAATTGTGGCTCATGATCCTCTTCCAACCGTGGTGTAACTGGTTCATTTCGTAGAAATGTGGGACGGGTTGGCCTATCAAATGTGAGAGTAGATGCTCTTCTACCCCTAGGTGTAGCCATTACACTTCCATGATCTTCTTGTTCCTGATGATGTCTTCTTGGTTGACCAATCTGATGTATGGCTAATGTTAATTGTTGCAAAGAATTAGCTATATGTTGTTGTTGTGCTGCTATTTGATGCTATTTTGCCTCTATTCCTTTGAAAATATTCCTTGCTTCATGTTCCTCATCATGTCTAGCAAACTAGAAGGACTACCTTCTCTTCTTTCCTCCATGAAACCCTGTTGTACCTGTTCTTCTACCTGTTTACCCTGCTATTCAACCTTCCTTTGTCTGGTGTAATACCTATGTGGCCCCACTTCCTATGATCTCATGTGCAAAACAAACCCAATACGCTGGCAAGACCACTGCTCTGATACCACTGTAGTAAGCCCGATTGGCTTAACCCTCTGAGAAATTTCACTTTGTTGATGATTTTTTTTCTGATCTGATGTTTTTGTTTTGTTTTGATTGTTTTTTGATTTTTTGGTGTTTTTTTGGAATGCAAGAGAATGAAGATAAAATGTTGATTGAAAATAAATCTATAACAGCTAAGAAGAATAGACGTGCAATGGCTGAATGAATACTCTTTATTTCCTTCAATCACTAATATCAAATTCTTTTAACACATGATCATTTCCTTTTTACATGCAAGAGATATAAATGAAAACATATGATAACCTGGGAGTTCGCCTTGAACCCTTGATCAAATTTTATTTGCAGCCAATCTAGCACTTGTCCCTGTCTCTTTGGTTTGTAAATTGACCTTCTAACCCAGCCGTACCTACTGCTAGTGATATCAGCTTCAAAGTAAAGGCGTTTCCCTCAAGATGAAAGTTGTCCTTCTCTCCCAAGTCGTACGGCTCTTCTCAACACTAAATGCTCTTTAAAAGATTGTCTTTTTTCACCTCCAATGAAGAATGATGTCTGTTGTTTGCTTCTAATTATCAAACTTAAAATTTGAGATGAAAGTTCTGATATAATCTCAAGAAAATATTCTTCAATCAGCTCAAAGGAGACTCTCTAATGTAGCCTCTTTTATGCCAAAATTCGGTGGATCTTCCACCACCTCAAATCAGCTCTTCCCACGAAGATTTTACATTCCTCAATGGTGATCAAGATTTGGAACACCAGCTTCAGGTGAGAAAAACTCCAGCAAAGGAAAATGTCAAATATTCTCAAGTGAAGTCGACTTTTCCTTGAAAGCTTTTATACTCTCACTAAAAAGTTCAATTTTCTCAAGTGGCCCCTTTTTACTCATTAAAAATGATATAAACTTCACTTTTAAGTAATAGTTTGACTTTGGCACAATAAAATAATATTTAATCACTTAATAAGGGTAATTGCATCATGTACTTTAAGTGGCCCCTTTTTTATAAAGTTAATAAATAACTTTATAATATAACTTATTATTATTATAATGTCATTAACACTTCTTCCCTCATTAATAATTTATTAATTATGCCATGAATAATCGTGCCACTCATAACACTACCAAAGTCAGGAGTCCAGGTGCCCTGCCAAAAATAACATGTCCATAAATATCACTTACTATAAATAGTAAGTGTCCAAAAACTGAGCCAGTGAACAAAATAGATGCTAGAACCTGAACCCACTGAAACCACTGCCATGTGTAATGTCCCAAATGTTGGGGAAACAATCCAGATGGACCCTCTAAACACACTGCTAGCTCACGAGGGTCAAGTGATGAGCTAACCCCTGGTCACCTAATGCTAACTAAGGAGGGGACATTACATCTTATTCCCATAAACACATACCATACTATCCCAAAAACTCAGAAATAACAAGTAACTGGGAGGGATCTTAACAAAAGACACTAATCAACAATGAAGGGTTCAAATACATAAGCCGTTTCTATCCCAAACACCCAAGGTACCTACTGAAAGTTGAACAACACTAATGTTTTGGTCTGTATCATTAATACGAAAAAGATTTTCCGAGTTTTTCTAATGCAACAATTAACATACAGCCACTTTAACCCTAGCGACCCATGTTACACACTTCAATAATATGGGTTACCACAATACTAGCAATACAAAATGATGCATATATATAAAAGGCTCAGACTTGGTTAATCATCGCCACCAGTCTGGAATAGAAGAAAAAACACCTACAAAGATGCCCAGAACGCATGAACAACACCTAGAACTCATGGAGGTCATTCATTTCTTGCCTTAGAGAATTTAGGTAATAATTAAACAGTTAAATAAATGACACCCTTTTTTCCATCAATTGCCTTCGGGAGTTAAAAAGGAAATGGGGCATTATGTGGCTAGCTGAAAGGGGACATTACAGTTTGATAGAGAAATGGAAAATTTGAGAAAAGATATTAAGCTTGTAGTATAGCAATGGCTTGAGGAAGGATACCAAGAATATGTTTGGTATTGGCCAATGTGCAAGAAGGTGAAGTGGCCCATAAAGATGATTGTTAAGAAAAGAAGGCATCGGATGGCTTCTTTGAAAAGAGAAGATGAATCAAATAAAGAAGACAAATCAATTGGCATTGGCATGAAGGAAGATAAAGAGTGTCTTCAAGCTAAGTGAAGCGTAAGAGCAAGTGTAGAGGTAATGAGAGAACAATGTTCTCAAACAGACACATATACAAAGGTCCATTGACAAGAGACACATTCAAGGAACCAACAGGTTGGTGATGATAAGAAATTTGATAAAATATAGGTATAGCTGAGATAAAGGAAGAAACAAGAAAGCAAGCACAAGGAGCTAGTGAAGAGGCACATTGGCCTCATGGTTTTTATCCAATGTATGTTGATGATAATGTTTGTATAGGTGTAGACCAAGGAGAGAATGAAGAGGATGAAGAAATGGACAATGGTAATGAGGCATATGAAAGAGAAATAGAATTTTGGAGTCTTGCAGTTGAGAAGGATATACGAAGGAGAAGATACAAGACGAAAGAACGAAACAAAAAAGTGAAAACCAAGAAACATAGAGCCGATAAAGTCAAGCATAGAGAGGATCAAGAGGAGGTCAGAGAACAACTAAGTATACAACACAATTGGAAGCAGAGAAAAAAAAATACCATCATTTGAGATGGAAATCAAAATTCTCTTGGCTCGGTAGTATGATGTAGGAGCATCTAGCAACCTAAAAAATATGAGTTTTGAATTTTGATGTTAGGAGTCTTAATTGAATATGTGAAGGTCTTAGAGTACCATCGAAGACCATGTAGGGTCTTTTTACTAGTTTTTTTAAAGTTATAGGTTGCAAAGTTGCAAAAAAGTGCATATTCGGCAAGTTTGATGCAAAAAGACATAAGGTTACATTAGGTTTTTGAAAGAAAAGCATGTATTTTTGAATGGTAACTGTTTTTTATGTTGATTCATGTTGAATCATTTAGAATACACGCTCCAAGAGGCTGTGGGAGCAAGATTTCATGAAATACCCTTTGTTTTTGTCAATTTTATGTCAATATTTTGCAATTACAGTCTGAAAACAGCGTTGTACGGCCATGTACAAATCCATGTTAGGATCTGTGATTGAATGGGATGATAGAGAATTGTTTTAAGAATCCAATGCAATTGGTTTGGTGTGATTTCATTGTGTTTTGAGCAAGATATGGCAAAAATACTACCAGCAGTCCTGTTACAGACCTAGGGTTTTCAGCAAACTTAAAAAAATCATAACTTTTGTTTGTATTGTCAAAAATTGATGAAACTTGGTGAAGTTATTTTTTAAGTTTCTGCCCAGGTTCCCACCAAAGGATATGTCCTAATTCAATCATTTTTGTGATTTATGAAGGTCTGAGTGTGTTCTTTGTCATAAAGATTGTCAAAACCTTAGGTTTCTATGAGGGTTTAAGCAAGAAACTTGTTTCTTTGAGTTCACCCTAACAAGTGGGGTTTGAAAAACCTTCAGTAGAGTCTATAGAATCTGAAAACCTTAATTTTCTTGCATTTGTTTATCCCTCTGCATCATTTTGGTATCAGAGCCTCAAAGGTCTAGAAAGAGGAAGTTGAGAGTTTCAAATGGGTTTGATGAAGAAGTTAGTTATATTCATTGATTCTTGGAGAGATGTGTATTGCAGATTGACAGGTTAACGTGAAGAACTTGGGTACCAAAAGGCTGGGCAAGAGGAAAAGTTGAGAGAAGCCCTAGGTGAGGTATCACAAAGTTAAGAAGAGAAGATAGAAAGATGCAGCAACATGATAAGAAAGATGGCCTCAAAAAGAAGGACAAGATGAAAGTCAATAAGATAAGATAAGATGCAGAGTTTGATAGAGAAATGGAAAAGTTGATGAAAGATATTAAGCTTGTAGTATAGCAGTGGCTTGAGGAAGGATACCAAGAATATGTTTGGTATTGGCTAAAGCGCAAGAAGGTGAAGTGGCCCGTAAAGATGATTGTTAAGAAAAGAAGGCATCGGATGGTTGCTTTGAAAAGAGAAGATGAAGTAAATAAAGAAGACAAATTAATTGGCATTGGCATGAAGGAAGATAAAGAGTGTCTTCAAGCTAAGTGAAGCGTAAGAGCAAGTGTAGAGGTAATGAGAGAACAATGTTCTCAAGCAGACACATATACAAAGGTCCATTGACAAGAGACACATTCAAGGAACCAGCAAGTTGGTGATGATAAGAAAGTTGATAAAAAGATAGGTATAACTGAGATAAAGGAAGAAACAAGAAAGCAAGCACAAGGAGCTAGTGAAGAGGCACATTGGCCTCATGGTTTTTATCCAATGTATGTTGATGATAATGTTGGGTAAGATCCATAAAAAGAAGTTATCATGATGAAGTCTTGTTTGATGTAATATCGATGGATGTGTGTCACCTACTATTAGGGAGGCCATGTCACCAATAGGCTATATATGATGGGAGCGAATATATGTATACTATAACCATAAATGGTTGGAGACACGGGTTAATGCCATTGAAGGATAAAGAGGACCAAGTTTGTAACAATTTTAGGATATGTGATGCAGGAGCATCTAGCAACCTAAAAAATGTAAGTTTCGGATTTTGATGTTAGGAGTCTTAATTGAGTTTGTGAAGGTCTTAGAGGACCATGGAAGACCATGTAGGGTCTTTTTACTTGGTTTTTTTTTAAGTTCTAGGTTGCAAAGTTGCAAAAAAGTGCATATTTGGCAAGTTTGATGCAAAAAGACATTAGATTACATTAGGTTTTTGAAAGAAAAGCATGTATTTTCAAATGGTAACTGTTTTTATGTTGATTCATGTTGAATCAATGAGAATACACGCTCCAAGAGGCTGTGGGAGCAATATTTCATGAAATACCCTATTTTTTTGTCAATTTTCTGCAATTACAGTCTGAAAACAGCATTGTATGGACCTGTATGAAGCCATTTCAAGATCTATGATTGGATGGGATGATAGAGAATTTCTTTTAGAATCCAATGCAATTGGTTTGGCGTGATTTCATTGTGTTTTGAGCAAGATATAGAAAAAATACTACCAGCATCCCTGTTACAGACCTAGGGTTCTCAGCAAGCTTAAAAAAATCATAACTTTTGTTTGCACCGTCAAAAATTGATGAAACTTGGTGAAGCTCTTCTTTAGGTTGTGCCCAGGTTCCCACCAAAGGAGAAGTCCTAATTCAATCATTTGTGTGATTTATGAAGGTCTGAGTGTGTTCTTTGTCATAAAGATTGTCAAAACCTTAGGTTTCTATGAGGGTTCAAGCAAGAAATTTGTTTCTTTGAGTTCACCCTAACAAGTGGGGTTTGAAAAACCTTCAGTAGAGTCTATAGAATCTGAAAAACTTAATTTTCTTGCATTTGTTTATCCCTCTGCATCATTTTGGTATCAGAGCCTAAAAGGTCTAGGAAGAGGAAGTTGAGAGTTTCAAAAGGGTTTGATGAAGAAGTTAGTTATATTCATTGATTCTTGGAGAGATGTGTATTATAGATTGACAGGTTAACGTGAAGAATCTAGGTACCAAAAGGCTGGGCAAGAGGAAAAGCTAGAGAAGCCCTAGGTGAGGTATCACGAAGTCAAGAAGAGAAGATAGAAAGATGCAGCAACAAAATAAGAAAGAAGGCCTCAAAAACAAGATGAAAGTCAATAAGATAAGACAAGATGTTTGATAGAGAAATGGAAAAGTTGAGGAAAGATATTAAGCTTGTAGTATAGCAGTGGCTTGAGGAAGGATACCAAGAATATGTTTGGTATTGGCCAATGTGCAAGAAGGTGAAGTGGCCCGTAAAGATGATTGTTAAGAAAAGAAGAAGGCATCGAATGGTTGCTTTGAAAAGAGAAGATGAAGCAAATAAAGAAGACAAATTAATTGGCATTGGCATGAAGGAAGATAAAGAGTGTCTTCAAGCTAAGCGAAGTGTAAGAGCAAGTGTAGAGGTAATGAGAGAACAATGTTGTCAAGCAGACACATATACAAAGGTCCATTGAGAAGAGACACATTCAAGGAACTAGTAGGTTGGTGGTGATAAGAAAGTTGATAAAAATATAGGTATAACTGAGATAAAGGAAGAAACAAGAAAGCAAGCACAAGGAGCTAGTGAAGAGGCACATTGGCCTCATGGTTTTTATCCAATGTATGTTGATGATAATGTTTCTATAGGTGCAGACCAAGGAGAGAATGAAGAGGATGAAGAAATGGACAAAGGTAATGAGGCATATGAAAGAGAAATAGAATTTTGGAGTCTTGCAGCTGAGAAGGATATACAAAGGAGAAGATACAAGACAAAAGAATGAAACAAAAGAGTGAAAACCAAGAAACATAGAGCCGATAAAGTCAAGCATAGAGAGGATCAAGAGGAGGTTAGAGAACAACTAAGAATACTGTTAGTTTAAGGATCAAAAATGTCAACAAGCAGAAAATACAACACAATGAACAATGAACACATAGATTACCCTGGGAAAACCCTCCTACTCGAGGGAGAAAAACCCAGCAAAGAATATTCTCTTATATATCAGAATAATAAGTGCAGAATACTGCTTACAAATCAGGCCCTAGACAAGGCCAAGTCTAATACAATGAGTAGAGACACTTCTCATTGTAGCGAAATACAAAACATGAAACTTCTTAGAATCAAATCTGTTGCTAGGAGGCGAACTAATGTTGTTGTTGAAGATGCGAATTAGAGAGTGAATGAATTGATGTTTGAATAAGAGGATTCTATCCTCTTTATATATCCAACTAGGTGCCCACCTTTCTAGGGCCGACCTAGAAAATAGAAGTTTTATTTATAAAAAATAAAGGTCGACCTACCTTGATCAAAATATAATTAGGAGAAAATATCTCCAACTGCTACAACACTAACACTCCCTCTTAGCTAGGGAGGTATTTTCCAGATATCCTCGTCATGGAGTCTCTCAACATGACGCCCACAATGGCTACACCCATTTGTGGAAAAACCACATCTCAGTCTCAAAGATGTATAAGAGTTCATCATAGAGTCTCTCAACATGATGTCCATATGGCTACACCCATTTGTGAAAAACACATCTCAGTCTCAGAGATGTACAAAGGTTCACCGCGAAGTCTCTCAATGTGATGTCGTTATGGAGTCTCTCAAAATGACGTCCACAATGACTACTTCCATGTGTGGAAAGAAACACATCTCAGTCTCAGAGATGTACAAAGGTTCATCACGGAGTCTCAATGTGATGTCGTCATGGAGTCTCTCAACATGACGTCCACAATGGCTACTCTCATGTGTGGAAAGAAACACATCTCAGTCTCAGAGATGTACAAGGGTTCATCACAGATTCTCTCAATGTGATGTCGTGATGGAGTCTCTCAACATGATGTCTCAACTCATGTCTTGAATTCTCAGAATTTAACTCTCTCTGAATGTCATTTCCTCCTCTTCGAAGTAGCTGATTGCAATGACAATCTGTATAGGTTCTCCGTTGTTTAGTGTCTTCATCTTTCTCAATCTTCTTTGTTGATACAAACTCTCCATCCAAGGCTGACCCAACCTTGTGCCCTCGAGAGATGTATCCAATGAAGTTATGTGCCACCAACTCAGTCTCATGGTTGTAAGCTAAGTTTTCATGTTTGTTCATTTCTCCAGCCGACATGACTTCCTCACCGGATGCCTCAAGCTCTTCGTCCCTTTGAATTCTTTATGCAATCTCTCTCCATCCTGCATTTTAGAGAGATTAATAATAGTTCATAGAATTAAACTACCCTAAAAAGAAATATACGGACCAATGCTAGAGGCATACATGATTCACTATTCCCAATGTTGTTTGCATGAATTATTATTAACTACACGATTATTTAAATCCATGATCATTATTCAAAGGTACAAACATAAAATACTTATCTCTTTAATAGCACTCTTTAGATCTATTTCAAGTGTTTCCAATTTGTCTTGTGCATCCTTGTAGTTAAGTTGCAAGACCTCAATTTTGTTCTCAGCCTCCAATAGCTTTCCAATGAATCCTCCATCTTCACCCTCAATTCAGATACCTGCTCAAAAAACTGTTTTGCTTCAGTTTCAGTCTCCATAAACCTTGTTTCTACCAACTTCAGTTGTTTTTCAAGATCACATTTCTGTTGTGTAGCAGTCTCCAATAACAACTCCAATTTTGTCACCTTCTTTGCATTATCCTCTGCCTTATCACGAAAAACAACAATTAAATCTTCGAGTTCAACACCTCTTTGCCTAGGGTGGCAGCGAACTTGTCTCCAATGATGATTTTGTCTTCTCCTGTATGCAGCGCCACTTGTATGCAAGTTACCATGATCTATCCTTGACTCCAATCGTTGATATTCTCGGCTCAAATCAGTCAACATAAATCCACAATTTCTCCTCAAAGGCCAACGCTCCCAAAACAATTTTCCACAATTTTATCTTGCATGAATAACCACCAACAAAGGCTCCAAGTTGCTGAATGTGCTGTGAATGAAGAGCCATGATTTTTTTTTAAATAATTTTCTATCCTCAAATCGATGAATGCAAACTATGCAAAGGCTACGACTTCAACACCAAAATGCCACGATTTCTCAAATAATATTCTCCAATAATCAGCCTATTTTGTTATTGATTCCAATCAATAATAAATCGATTCCTTGTGATGCCAAGATGACTGGAATAATCTTCAACAAAGTAATCAGAATATGTTCCCTTATATATATATATATATATATATATATATATATATATATATATATATATATATATATATATATATATATATATATATATTTTAGAAGACTATCTTGCTTAGACAAATCTGATCGGATTTCTTGAACCCGCTCTGATACCATGTTAGTTTTAGGATCAGAAATGTCAACAAGCAGAAAATACAACACAATGAACAATGAACAATGAACAATGGTTTATCTATTCCACTTTTGGCTTCTCTCACATGCTCTCTTGGGATTGAGTCATTCATCCTTTCATTGGAATGGGTCCTTTATGTAGATAAGACTATCTACTCTATCCATTCATTCCAATGAGCCCATATCAAATAGGCTAGAGAAAGGGTGTTTAATTGAGTTAAAGAGTGTGAGATTGGGACGGAAAAAGAGTTTTACATTGGAAGAAGATTAGTTTTAGAAGAGTTAATTAATTGATATTCAAGATGAGGATGCAAACCAATTGAACGAGTATAGGCCTAAAGAAAATATCATTAAATCCTTTCTAAAATTGGGTCATAAGTCATAGATTAACACCCTTACATTTTGTGGAAGTTTGGAAGTTTGAATTATGAGAAGCTAATAGATAGGATACATTTAGAAGAGTATTTAAAATATTAGCGAATGGATGATCTAAAGAGTGTAAATTTTGCATGCGGAAAATTGAAAAGACATAAACTCGTGGGATCAAGTACAATTTGAAATAGTTAAAATGAGGAAAGATAAAGACTTGGAATATGGTGATTTTGGTGTCGAGGGAAACTTAAAGTTAAAGGATAGGAATTTGAAAGATTATGCTCCTGAATTCTATAACTGAGTATGTCACATTGAAATTGATGAAGTTTGGAAATGGTCTCTGGCTTTCCATTCAAGGTGAATTTTTCATAGGGGAGTTGCATACTAAAGAGGATGTAGGGATATAATATTTAAGAAAAAAAGAGAAGTTTCTAGATAGGAGAAAATTGTATGAACAAGATGTAAGGGTATAGGAAAATTGTTGGCAGAGACAAAGATTTTGGGGAACAATTATGGAGGAGAAAAATCAAACTCTCCTCATTTCTGATTGTGATTAGTTAATTATAATCATTCTCAAAGAAGAAGTGGAATTAAGAGGAAGAAGAGGTTGGTGGTGTTTTATTTGTGATAAGAGATAAATATGCAATCAATATAAAAGGTAGTGGCTTTTGGACTTGTTGTAGGAGAGTCAAGCTCTTGAAATCCCATCTGTAGGATAGTGAGAGTGAAATTGAAAAATGAGGGCAAATTACAAAGAAATGGCCAAAAAGTCCACAAGTCAAGTTCAATGTAGAGTTAGAGCAGAGGGTAGAGATAAATAAATGTGATTGTCAAGGTAATTCTAATGTAATGAGTTTTAGACAATCAATGAAGAATCTCAAATATTTCATTTAATGTAAAGTTGAATTTAGTAGATAAGTAGAAGTGGGTTTAATTCTACTATTAGTGTGTTGAGTTTCTATAACAACTCCAGAAGAGAATAAATTATGGGGCTTCACTATATTAAAGAGGAGTGTGAGATAAGACTCAAAGATGGATACTAATTGGAATAAGAAATGGTGGCCTCACAATATGGGCTTTTAATTTTGGAGAGATGTTGAGAATCATGCAAGCCAAATTTGATGCAGACAAGGTGGAGAAACACCATACCCAACTCAATTTGATCCAATTCACACAAGGAAACAACCTTTCAAACCACTATTCTCCTAAACTGTCCATAGACAACACCTTTAGGCTTCTAGGCCTCAAAATCATCAAATGGATCTAATTTATTACGAAGGTCGTACAAAGGCCAAACCAATGCCTTCAAATACTTCCAACAAGATCTAAGACAACTTTCCCACAGATTCAAAGAGAGTTCTTTGACACAATAGTGAAAACCACCAAACTGCCCTGTTTTTAGGACACCAGTTAGCCTAGATTTAGAAAGGAGGTCTATTCTAAACCACTAGTCTTCACAAAAACTCATTGGAAAGTCATCTGTTATGTGTCAAAACATCAAATTCCACAATTTATTTTCAGTTTCAAGGCTTCTTTATTACTGTTCTATGAAACCCTCCTTTATCATGCATTAACCGAGGGTTTTAATGAAACTCATATCTCCCGGCTTCCAGAAGCATAGCCAATGCATCAAACATCATGGATACACCCTGAATAAACTCACAAATACATCACAATATCAATCCCTTTACTGTTTCTTTACAAACTTTCATGGACACCCCTGTTCCACATGAAAATGCACTCAGTCTACCCTAGGGCAGCATCACCAACCACCTAAATTGTTTCCTCTATTCATATAAAGCATGAAAAAGGTTACCCTACCATAGTAGATTGCCTTACCACCGAGAAATAGCATTGAAAGTAGCTGGAAGGCTTAAGCCATTAAATTAATTCCCAAACAGTGCCTTTTCTGCACTACACAGGCAGTTCCAGAAAATCTATGAATGCTCCCTCCAGAATGAATGTTAAACCTTCATAATGAGTTAAATGGAAAGGTAAGACATATATCTACATAAAACTGAAGGTTTTAAGTCATTACAAGTTCGTACTATTCCATACACAGCCTGCAAAGTTCAGGAAAACAGTGAATAACAGAGATTTGCACAAGAAAACGTGGTGTTGCTTCTTGAAAATTCAATACAATGCTTCTTCCCCCCTTTTCGAGCCTTGAAGAGGCCTTATATACATTTTAAAACCTCAACTACCTCAAACTAACATTTACAACTAACATTTGAATTGTTTAACACTAAATTGCATTTGTTGTCAATGTTGCTCTTGTCAACATTTTACAATGTTTTTGCATTTTTCACCCAATTGACCAACTAAAACACCCTCCAATACACATTATATGGTCTTGTAGACCTTATTCAAAGCAAATAAACATCAAAACAACTTTCAACCTCCCTAGACACTTCTATGATCAACATCTAATGCTCCAATTGTGAACATAAGGTGTAGGTGCTCTTGCACCAAAATTGGATGCTACAAAAACAACATAAAAAAAGGAATTTCTGCAAAAGAGAGTGAAAAAATTGATGTTCAAGACAACTGAGCAGTCCTACAACTAGAAGTGCTAACGAAGAGTATATAACTAGAGAAAATATGATCAAAGCCATCTTAAAATTGAGAGACAAGTCAAAGATTGATATCCCTAAGGTTATTTCTGATGTACTTTGATTGGTTAATTATTAATTGCTCATCTCTAAAAAATGTATTTGTATGTGAAGGGAGCACAAAACACATTTTCTATCTAAGTTGAAGAGCATGAAAGATATTTCCGAGGAATGTACACTTGATCCGTAGATTCCTCAATGAACTTTGTGAAAAGACACCCAATACACCTTAATGTAAACTTGATACACAGCTCCGGGATCACATCTTTTAGGTATTTTAGAGCATTTTTTATACATCCTATGATGACCAATTGCTTGGCTAACTTTTGATTTATACAAGATCACTTGCCCTTTTTGGTTTCTTATTAGATTTACATATTTAGCCTTCGCATGTAAAATGTCTCTAAAAGAATATTAGAGGACTAGTTTTCAGAATTCATTAACTCAGGTAATCATCTGCAGTTGGTTAGAAAGTATTTTGTGTCAACATATACTGGGTCCTCAATAATAGATTCTTTCTCTCCTTCCTTGGGTCCAAAGGGGAAGTACATCTATCTAAATTCCATCACATTGTATTGAGATTATTTACTTCATAATTTAAAATTAAGTTTTTTAAAATGCATACATAATAACATATTGAAATTGGACAAATATACAACCAAACACAATGCAGCCCAATTGGCAAGGAAAAATGCAAGCCCAAAGTTACCTTAAAAGGGGTGCACTACTAGATTAAAATATACAAGAAACCTCAAAAGAAAATGAAAAGGAAAGTTAAAAAGAAAGGATAGAGAAAATGCTCGAAAATAGCAAACAACGATTATTCAAAAACAAAATCATGAGTGGAATAACTTCATCTTTTTACTAAATGTCCATATTATAAAAAAATCAAAATGGATAGAGAAACACACCTGGAGTTGGGAAAAAATATGAAGAACTCTAGATTTTTTGGCCTTGCTTAACTCTCTTTTGTAGATCCATATGTTCAAATCTTCATCCAAGAGTTCATAAGGCTTTTAGACTAATAACTTGAATTCACAAATGGTCAACCCAAAAAATCATTGGTTAACCTTCTATAATGCAAACAAAATTCAATTAAAAAGAAATCCAACTGAAATTGGAGGTTGATATAAGAGATATCTATAGTTATTGGAAATGTTCTGCCCTCTTCTACTGGCACTAAATCCAAAGTTGCACCCAAGAAAGTGTTCAAAAAATGTAGATTAAAATTGTCAATGAAAAAGCGGGTAACTGAAAAATTCATTACTTAATAATGCACATTACAAACAAAATTCAAAATAGACAGAAAACCCCACCTGGGATAGAGACTAATATGAAGAGATTTTTTGTTCTCTGTTAGCTCCGTCATGCGCTCTTCTGCCGACCCATATGTTAAAATCTGTCAAAAAAAGACAGACCAAAAAATCATTGATTAGTAATCATACAACAAAATTCAAAAGAGCCAGAAAAACCCATCTGAACTTAGAAGCTAATATGAAGAATTCTCTATATCTTTTAACCTTGTCCTACCCTCCTCTGCAGACTTACAAGTTCAAATCAGCATTAGCTAGTGGTTAATGAAATTAGACTTACATAATACAAATTTGGCAAATGTGTTCAAAGTCTTTGATTAATAATTCATACTGCAAACATAATTCAAAATGTCAATAAAACCCACTTGAAATTGAAGCTAATATGAACTGTCATATATGTTGGCCTTGTCTTGCCCTCTTCTGCAAACACACACATTCAAGCCTACACCTATGAATGCTTAAAAAAACTAAAACTAAAATGCAAAAAATAGCAAACCAAAAGTGAATTGGTTAATGATCCATTCTACAAACAAAATGTAAACTACAGAGAAGAAATCCACATGAACTAAAACTTAATTACGAAGATTTTCTATAGATGTTGCTTTTCTCACTTTTACCATTGGAGCAAACCCCAATTTTGCATTGGAGACATTTTATAAGGTCAGTTGAGATGGCACTCTTGTGCTGAAAAGTTCCAGTAGGATTTGATAAATTTTGTCAAAAAAAGGAGGAATCTGAGTACCAACCTTAATAAGACAGGTTTTTCCGTGAAGTTAACATTTTGAGTAATGCTAAATTTCTTGCTGAAAATATGCAAGAAAATATAATAAATATGCCTATTTTTGCCAGAAAACATTTCATGATCATAGCTACTTTGGTAGTTCCTATTACTTTTTGGGAAAAACATCTCTAGTTCTGATTTATTTTTCTGTCTCAGGAAGGCTTTCTCTTCAAAAGAAGCCATTGTTGCATATACAACTACTGGAGGAAAGCCTGAGAGTTAAGATCAGAAACATGCCAGACAACCTAAATCAGAGCCAAAAAGAGCTTATAGCATCATCCTAATCATAAATAACCTTTGAGTAAACAGAGTAGCAAGCTAATTGGGCATGATTATGAGGAAATTCCATGTTAAATGCACTATAGCTGGAGGAGTACTTTGGATGGGTCCAGGAATGCTTGACCTTCACCCTTGTGAACATCACCTAGATGCAATGAGTGCTAAGTGGACCATTCATGCTCATGAGAGATTGGTTTGTGTAAACAACTACTCATGAAATATATGTTGATAAATATTTATTTGAAAGTATGGGTTTGAATCCTAATAAATTATAATATAATTTGCTACATTGCAAGGAGACCACACATATGAAATGAATGATAATAGATAAATGTGATAAAGCCAAGCTTATCCTGATCAAACAATAAGCATCTGGATTCTAATTGCCGAATTGACAAAAAAAGAATGAGAGGCATACTTAATGAATTTAATTTAGTTTTTTGTTTAAAACTAAATACGATGTTTAATGTTTCCAATTGATGTGAATGCAAGAAAATGATGCTAAGAATGCTTTTGAAATACCAAAATGTAAAATGAGGTGACTTGTGAACGCTATCAACAATGCAAATGTAGGACTTGTAGTTTTGAGCTTTCAAAACTACACACAAGAGTAATTAGGAAAAATTGGACTAAAAATTTCATTGCAAAAATGGTTAATAATCCATTCTTGAAAACAAATTTCAAAATGCACAGAAAACCCAGCTGGAGTTAAAGCCTATATAAAAGAATTCGTTATATTTGAAGAGTGCTTAACCAAATTAGAAATTCACTGACTAATCATCTTTAAAAATTGCACAATGACTGGATTGAGAATACAGAGGAAAGGAAAAATGCATAACTCTTTTAACACATACCAATTGCAGGCACCTTGTGATTCAAAATCCCCATGAGTGGCTTGGGAAATTTCCATGCATAATTGTTTTAACAAATACAGTATGATCAATTGCAGAGACCTTGTAAGAAAAAAATTGCCCAATGATCTGTCTTGACTGGCCTGAATGCGTTCTTGCGGCGGTTACAGATTTTTTTAAAAACTCGGCGAAGTTACCGTTAATGTTCAAAAAATCATTACAGATTTTATTTTCAAAAATTTCGGTTTTCTGGAAAGTAAACAGTGCATCCCGTGTATATTTTTATAGGATTCCCATGAAAATTCAAATGATTGTAAGAGCCTTATATATTTCATTTATTATTAGAAAGGCAATAAAATGTTTTCTTATAAAGAATTCTAATTTTAAAAAATTATACTATAATAATTTGATAACTATTTTAAAATTAAATAATTTGTGTCAAAATCTAAATAAATAAATAAATAATTGGAAATATATTGACATATAATTGTAATTTTTCATGTTTAGGAATTTATTGCTCATTATTATAAATATCTAAAATATATTTATCTATTTAAGAGTTATTTTAAAATTATTTTATTTTTATTTAAAAAGAGTTTTTTCATTATGTCTTGTTGTCATTGTAAAATGTCTCATGGCATAATTATGTGTTTAGGACACTTCTATCACATCTTGTAAAGGCACCCATTTTAGCTCATTGTGGATAGGTACATCGATCTACCTTGTCGATGACAAAGTGACACAAACTTGATGGTTTATTCCATGAGAGAAGTCACACAATCAATCTATGCCATATGCCACTAATCAAGGAAAAGCTTAGAAAAAAGAGTCATTTTTAGATTAATAAAAAATCATGGATATGAGTAGAAAAGATAGTATGTGATACAACTATGTCATCTTAATCTAGTAGAATCTAATGTACATGATTGCCTCCCAAAGATCTTGCTTAGATACGGGTCTTCATTTCCATCAATTTTGGAAAAAGAGGCATTGAAAGATAATAACTTGGCCTTTGCAAATAAAATAATGATCATTGCTTGTTGTGTTGCATATGATTCATCAAATATTATATGGAGCCCATTTTTTTTCTAAAAAAAATTACAAACATGCATTATGTAGTTATTTATTGCCTAATTTAGAAATATCAATATCATTCCTGAAATTGAGGCAAATTTTAGTGCCAACTTAATAATATCTTCAATATCTTTTGTATAGTTAAGTATAGACCTCCTTCACAATTGCTTTCCTATAATAGTATTAAATTCTAAACTATTCACTCACATAGCTAAAGATAATTAATCTAAGTTGATTTATGCTTAGATGTATGCATTTTATTGGATTAGCCTAGGTTGGGCTTAGGGGAGTTTGAAAGTGATGTTATTGACTAATACCTAGAATATACACCTTCCTCTCCAATTGTTTTCACCCCCTAACCTTTGAGTTGACCCTTCATTAATATTTCCTTGATCTCCTTTCAACTAGCAATTGACGATCATGAGTGGTGGTGGTGGGAGTATACAAATTCAAATGGAATTTTGATGTTCTTGTTCAATTTTCATTTTCTCTTGGCTATATGAAAGAATGATAAATGACTATTTAGATTTGTGTGATGAGTCTGTCTTCTAAGTTTGTGATTTTTTAGTTGTATAACATTCACAAAAAAATTGTACTCAAGCAAGGACTATTGCTAAGCTCAATATTGGATATGGTGTTATATGATGTGCATGATAACAATTTGTGGTATCACCACACACTACATAATGATAATCCTTGTACCCTCTATAGATTTTATAGTATTAAAGATTATAAAAAATACCTTAAGGAAACATATTCTAAGTCGTGGGATATTTGGTTGAAAATTTGTTAGAATGGAAATAACATCCAGTAAATGGTTAGATCCTTCTTACCTACTGATTCTAATATCACACTAATAAAATAGTAACAAATGACATGTTAGGATATGTTGAATTCATATCTATGGTAAGGAGTTATTAGGTGGTCATTGAACTAAATACTCAATGCATATTGCTTGATCTTGGCATATGAGTTCTATTTGTAATTGATAGATAGATATAGCTTTGGGAACCTTAAAAAATTAGCTAGGGTTTTCCATACTCAAGAATATGGTAGGAATGTGTTTGCCAAATTACCTAGCATACAACTATTGGAAGGTAATGATATATTTTTTTAGGAAAGTTTATGTACTAAGTAACCCTTAACCCCCATATGGGAAACTTGGGTTCTTTGCATTTAGTTCACATATTACTATGATGGATAGTGGAGTGAAGTGATTTTAAATCATTGTCCCTATTATATTTGGTTGAGATATAATTTTTATTTCTATTTCTACATTACACCAAACACATAGTTATTCCCATTAATTGTAGGAGAGTACATTAGACTTTCATTTTGGCTAGTTGTTCACTATGATTAGAAAATATCTTTTGAGCTTGATATTAATAGTCAATTGTGGATTGTTGTATTTTATCATGAGATTATGTCATGCAAAATGAATACAAATCACATGGCATAGTTATATTATAACTTAGTGAGGATTGAGTAGATAAAGTATTAGTTATAGAAGTGTCTAATATATTAAAAGCTTATAATTACAATCATGGTAAGATTAAATCATCAAGCTTATACATCTTGACTAGAAGATAGTGAATGGTAGGTAATTTTCTTATAATATTCAGTTAATCATATTCAATGTCAACAATTTTATCGCCATCATACCTTAATCTTTAATACTTAAGCCATTTCATGATTTGGGTTGGTAAATATATTTATTGAACAACCAATTAAGTGGGCATATTTTTTATTATAAGTATTGGGAGTCCTCCCACAAAATTAAAATTGTTGCATGTTATTGGAAAGTTATCTTTTGGGCATGGTTTGCATAGTCTCTTTTAAACAAATTCCTTGAGATGTAAACAATAATTATTTGTTAACTTGTCTTGTTAACCTTACTTGGTGGGGATGTTTACTTTGAATCCATTCTAAATGAAAGAGGTGAAATTTTATGGCATAAACTACAAACCCTCTAATTGATTAAAACTGATATATAGGTAGGACCATTTGAAATGAAGCCCCTAAGAGTATGTCTAGGGGTATGGATATATTCTGATATAGGGATATTGTCCTATATAGTGCATGATTGGAAGTAGTGATAGAGAGTTGTTTCCATTACAAGGTTTAATAAGTTTTAGGATAACATTTCTAAATTGAAATAAATCTTTAAGTATATGAATCACTAGTGCCATAATTTAAAGTGGACCATCCTCAATAGAAAGGTCAATAACTATAACATATCAAGTGGTTGGTTATTTTATTTAGGTCATATGAAGAATATAAATTTCCAAAATATGTGATGTGTCACACTTTGCAATGAAACTATAATCATTATGATGAAAAAATAGTAGTTATCAAGGGTGGTTATTAGAATGGTATTAGATCATACTTTATATACTAGACTTATATAACTCACTAGACTTTGGGAATAAGTTGACAAGGTGAAAATATAGAGTTGTGTCCCACTTTTGGCCAACAAAAATATTTTTGAAAAAAATGGTTTCATTTGAAAGGTTTCCCAAGTGAAATGGTTTCCCATAAACTATGTGGACCTACATGACACAAAGGGTATTATACTTTCTATTTCACTATGCTTTCACTATGCTTATACTTGACACTTAGTATGAACTATGTAGAAAGAATTAAAATGCATAATAGAAGTCTAGTGGACCCATAACATATAAGTTGAGGTTTTAATTTTAGATATTACTATATGTTGACACTTATAAAGATAAGGTCCAAGTATGGGGCTTGAATGACCCAAGGAGCCCAACAAAGATCATGTTACATTTGAACAAATAATATAGTTTAGAAAGGGAAAAATATATCAATAAGTCAAAGAAATCATGCACCATAGAAAGAGCAAGGACTTAGTGAAAGAGGTCATTAGATACAACAATACTAATCAAAGGTCAAATTATGTCTATATGTGCTCACTACGAGGTACAATTTGTGGTGAGTGGGAGTTAATTATATTATTGGTCAAGATGATTAGCTCAAACCTTAACTAATGTGACCTTAAAAGGAAACCCACGATTATCAAGTGTCGGACTACATCCTTTATGATGCAATAAGAAGAGTGATTTATTTTTAATATCCTTTCAAAAAATGAAAAAAAGAACAAATAAAAACAATGTTGTAGAAGGATAAAGGTTAGCCACTAGAATTTAGTTGGTTCTAAGTAGTGACTATGGAACATTATTATAGGCAATAATTCTAATTTTTTATTAATCTAATTACCACAATAAGATTTGAGGATCAACAACTCAATTTAATTGAAGAGGCCTTATTGAGTAAGTTTTCCTTTGATGGGATTTTCTATGTGTTAGGACTATGATCACAAAGAAATATACAATATATGAATGTAGAAATAAAATATAAAATAATACAAAAACATAGAGACACAAATATATGCGGTTCACCGAATATGGGCTACGTCCATGGAGAAACAATTAGTCCTTTATTTCATCCAACAAAATGAAGGGATACAACCTGCAACATATCTATTGTAACTTCCTTTTCTCTTTGTCACACTATCCTCACAATACATACAATACAATCTACCAAAGTAATACAATGCCCTCACATAAAAGAGGAGTTGACTTCTAGGGAAGAAAAGTCAATATAATCTCTACAATCTAATTTGTGATCTAATAATGAATGATCCAAATTTACAATGAATAAATATATATAAAATACAGATTTTGGAGGTGTTTCCCCCAAACCTCTATCGTGGCATGCAACCCTCAGACCCCGTGGGGGTTACCCCCTACACCCCATTCTATAAATATTAACCAATAAGATCAAGCTCCATAACCAACACTATGTGTAGTACTTTGGAGAAGGTAACCAAGCAACCAAATAGTTTGCCAATCTTGATATCAATTCTAATGGAGATGTCATAACATACATAAAAAATGTAGAATTTATTTAAGCTAGTGTATTTGAGATCTTTTTTTTTCTTTGGAAATATCAAAATTATAATAATCCAACTATAATACCTAAAAAATACCACTATTTTTGTTTGCTTGTTATTTTAAGTTATTAAGTGTTCATTTATTTGTATACTCAAGTAAGTTTATATCCATATGGACTAAGAATTTGTTTAATTTGGGATAAGCATCCAACCATATAGGTTAGGCATATGTCTATATATAGGAAATTTATTTATATATTCATCCAAGATAGGCACCTCTCCATAAAGGATAGGTATGTTCTCTAGCCAAAGACTTCAACTCATCAGGACCATCTAGGTCTCGAGTCACTCTCTAAAGACTAGGCTCCCCTATTGGAAGTGCACCAAATTTGTCATTTTTAGGAGTATAATATATATAAATAAAGACTGGAAAATCACCTCAAAATTTGGCCTAAAGTCTCGAGGAATCAAGCAATCCATCTAATATTCTTCCAAGCACACAAAATCTATTTTATCTTGATATTTATCTTAGAAATTTCACCCTTAATTGAGTGGGTTTCTTGAATAATTAATCTAATATTATCATTTAATTTGTTATAATATTTCTTGAATACTCCCCAAACCTCAATTCCAAACACTTGCATGTCAAGAACCTCCTCTGTTTACCAAACTACCTACACACAACATTTCCAAATGGGATCAATGTGTAATATATATGTAGTTCTATTTTTTACTCTATGTTTGATTTTAATTGTTTATGTGGGTATTTATCCCTTTCTTTTATCCCTTTCTAAGGTTTTCTTTCTCAAATTGTTCCTCTATGACTACTACCCATAAAGGGGAACATTCAAAAGTATTTGGTTATCATGACCAATAATTGTTTACCTAAATTCATCTAATACCTAGTTTTATTCAAATTTAATCAATCTCCTTAAATAATATATCGATAGTTCTATTCTCATAATTTATAAGATGATGATTTCGTTTTCCCTTTTAAAACTCAAAATATCAAATTCAATCCCTTTTAAAATTATATAAAGATTTTATGAAAATACATGATGGTTTTCTTAATTTAATATGAGTCCCATCCTTCATAGACTGCTTATTATACCACTTTATGTTAATTTTATGATCATTGAGTTGATAAATTTATGGAAAGTTATGTTTGAACATTCTTATTGTTAAAATTGTGAAACACACACAAATAAGGATCAAACAACAAATAAGAACACCTTCCATACACAAGAGTTGCAAAAAATGATTTGTTATTTCATCAAAAAGAAAAACTTACAAAATTGAATAATACAAATAAAGAGAATGTTTATAAGAGGGAATCCTAAATGAGAAATGGATTAGATCATGGAAAGTGTCGACATACTATGTCATGAGACATAATGATCTAATAATATTTCAATCCAATAAAATAAAATAAAAAACACCCCTAAGTTCAAATTAAGTGCATAAATTGAAATTAGCCTAATAATTAATTAATTAATTAATTAGCTAATAAATTAAATATTAATCAAAGGTACCATTTATAAAAAACATGGTGAGAGCAGAGCGAAAAAAGCAAAATTATTCATAAATCGCGAATGGCTGCAAAAAGAAGCCTGACGAATTTGCTTCGGGATCAGTCCTCCAGGATGGCATGGAGGAGAGAAAAATCGAAATCGATCTCACTGAAGAGGCAAAGAACGATGTGGCCATGCTTGGGGAGCTTGTGATTATCTTTTGGGTCATTGTCCCTCGCTTTGATCAGAAGTCTATCAACTCTTGGGTGGCAAAAAACTGGAGGAAGGCAGCGATTGTGAAATTCATGCCCAAAGGCTTCTTTATCACCATTTTCACCTCCAAAAGTTATCGGGAGGAAGTTGCACATGGAGGGCTATGGAAAATGAAAGATTCAACGATATATATGTAGATGTGGAGGCCCAAATTTGACCTTGTAAATATTGAACCATATGAGAAGCCTGTATGGATTCAAATATATAATTTACCTTTGGAATTTTGGGTAGAAGAGTGCATAGAGAAAATCAGGAGAGCGCTCGACACATTCATAGATATAGATAAAAACATCGTAGGAGGTGACTCTTATTTGTATGTAAGATTACAAGTTGTGGAAATTTCTAAAATCTTGAAGAAACTGCACTTGACCAATGGAGATCAAATGAGGGTGGTGTTGGTGGAAGTGGAGGAAGACAGAGCCTTTTGTCTTCGTTGTGGTAGTCAGAAACATATGGGAATCACTTGTTGCAGATTGCCGAAAGTAAAGAAGGTCTGAAAGCCAAAGACACGGGAGTTGGGAACTCTTGCCTTGACTATTTTTGGTTGCGGTTTGGGCATAATTAAGACAAACTCATCGGACTGTCAATTTCCAGCCAACTCCTCCACACCACGACAGAAAAAGAAGATATTCGAGGGATGGTAGATGTGCATGTTTCTTCGGTGGTGGCTCCCCTATGTTTGTCCCATTCAGTAATGGATGTGGTTGGCTTTGCCGCTCCAATGGCTGAGGTTAATAAAGTCTTGTGGGATTTAGATTTGATCGTGCAGGATGCTTCTAAGGTGACAGTTCTGGAGGCGATTGGAGTGGGGGAGATGCCCTAGGATGACTTGCTCAAAGATGACATGGCTAAACAATCCTCTGAAGAAGATGAATTCAAAGGTGATGAATTGGATCTGTTAGATCACAAGCACTTGTATCAAACTGCCACCAAGGTGAGGCCTAGAGCAAAGAAGGGGAAAGGTAGGAAGACTCTCAAGTAGAAAAGGTAGGAGGGGGCTGAAGAGAAAGGCCTAGTGAGTATAAAAAAAAATTGATTTCCAAGGGAGCCAAGGTCTCCCTTGGGGGACAATGAAATTCCTAACATGGAATTTCAAGGGCTTAAACGCCCCTAACAAGTGACGCTTGGTAAAGTGCCATTTAGAGAAAATATCTACAGATATAGTCCTTTTGCAAGAAATGAAATTTGGTGTTGTGGAAGGCAATAAATTCATTAAATATTGTAGGAAGTGGGATGGTTTTTTCTGTGATGTTGTTGGTGCGTCTGGGGGTCTAGGGATCTGGAGTGTAAAATTTTGGATGCAAGCTCATGTTGGATGTTGCGAGAGGTGAGAAACAGAAAAAAAAATGTATCTTTTCCAGTTTTCAACATTTATGGGCTGGTGAAGACAAAGGACAAATTAAAGGTGTGGAACTGCATTAAAGCAAAGGCAACCAATATAGATGGCAAGATGATAGTGTTGGGTGGTGACTTTAATTCCATCTTGGACATAAAAGATAAAAGCAAAGGTATCAAAAAAGAGACAAAAGCTATGTGGCACTTCAGAGATTTCATGAGCACTATGGTTGTTGTTGATTGTATCCCAAAGGATGGACAATTTACATGGAAAAACTAAAGATTGGTATTCACGAACATTTCAGAGCACTTGGATAGATTCTTGATTGGTGAAGGCTAACTCAGTCAGGATTATAGATTCGACTCTCATATTTTTCCTATATCAGTGTCCAATCATTATCATGTTCTATTAGATTTGAATCTGAGTGAAAATCCTATCAAAGGATACTTCAAATTCAGATCTATGTGGTGGAGAAGACCTGATTTGGCAAAAACTCTTGAAAGTTGGTGGGTGAAGGATATAAGGATTGAAGGCATGGTTAGCTACCGATTCTCAAAAAGATTGGAAATTTTGAAAAACAAGCTACAGTGGTGGAACAAGACAGTATTTGGTGACATCTTCAAAGAAAAAGAGCAGGTAGAAAATGATCTGGAGGTCCCAAACGAATACATCATCACCAATGGGATGTCAGAGATTGAATTTCATAGTGAAAAGAACCTAAAGGCAAGACATACTAAACTTCTTGCTAGAGAAGAGATATATTGGCACGATAAGGCAAGGGAGACGTGGCTACAAGTGGGTGAATCCAACACCAAATTCTTTGACAATTCGGTTAGGGCCAGAAGGAGTAGGAATATGATTGAGAAAATAGTGTGTGGCGATGAGGCCATAGCCCTTTGTAGGGAGGACATAAAAAATGAAGCAATAACATTCTTTTGTGGCCTGCTTGGTGGTGGCATGACTACAAATGTCGAGGGCACTGTGGAGCTTCTATTGTGCATTCCACAGTGTATTGGGGCAGCGGAAAACAAAATGCTCTGTTCACTTTGGAGGAGGTCAAAGTAGGTATTTTTGGGATTAACCCCAACAAGGCTCCGAGGCTAGACGACTTCACCGCCAAATTTTTTTAGAACTATTGGCATTTCATGAGCAAGGACATACATGCATTGTTGGAGGATTTATGCTTGAAACGAAAATTTGTTAAAGACATTAACAATACGGTTATTGCCCCAATCCCTAAGAGACCGGATTGCTATACTTTTGTGGACTTCAGGCCAATAGCACTATGCAATACAATTTATAAAATATTGGCAAAAGTTCTAGCAAGTAGATTAAAAAAGGTCATGGGATTGGTTATCTTTGAGGAGCAAAATGGATTCACGCCTGGCAGAGAAATAATTGACAGCATAATCACTTTAGTGGAAACTATTCACTCCATCACGTCTAAGCATATGAAAAGCATGGTGATCAAGCTAGATGTCAGTAAATCCTGTGATAGAGTTCGATGGGACTTCCTAATGGATGTGATGTCCAAGTTTGGTTTTTCTGCCCACTGGCTTGAAATGATATACTTTTGCATTTCCTCTCTGTGCTTTTCAATATTGGTGAATGGTTCAATGTGTGGGTTTTTCAATGCTACTAACAGTCTTTGTCAAGGGGACCCATTGCCACCCTTCTTGTTTGTAATAATTGCTAAGGCTATGAGCCGACACTTTAAGAGGTTAAGGGATGAAAAAATCTAGAAAGGAATAACATTGACAGAAGACCTTGATCTTATTACTCATTCCTAGTTTGTCGATGACAGGATGCTTTTTGGTGAGGCAACAGTTAAAGAAGTAGAGGTAATTAACAATGCCCTAGTTGCATACACGGTAGTGTTGGGCTAGATTCTAAACAAAGATAAATTGGAAATAATCTTCTTCAACACAAAAGGTGCCATGAAGCGGAAGATAGGGGTGTGCACCAAGATGGTTCCCAAAAAGGGGGCTTAAGTGGCCACTTTTTTTTTGAAATCAGGAAATATTGACCTTGGACATGAAATTGAGGTTAGTTACACTCAAAATTTTGAGATGGAACAAAAAGAAGGATCGAAGTGCTCTGAGTCTACTTTCTAAACTACTAATTTATTTTTAAAATGGTTGAGATTGAGGGTTCAAACAATCAACGGACACAAATTGGTTTTGCTTTTGTCAGAAAAATATAACAGCAATTCTTGTACGACCCTAGTACGGTGAACTTTTTTTAGTATTTTTAAAATCACTATGGTCAAAAGTTAGCTAACAGTATGTAGTTAATGCATGATTTTTCTAATAATTTTTTAATGAATATTTTATTTTTTACTAATTTTCAAAGTGGACACTTCCTGAAAAATAGAATTTTGGTTGTGCTACCCCTACAAATTTTGGAAACTGATGGGAGATATAAAATACTTTCATTTAAGGATTTTTATGTTTAAAAAGACTTGTTATTGTTAATTGACATGACTGGCGGTAGACAATAGATTAACATATTTGCTTATTTTACTTTATGTTCAACTAAATTAGTTAATATTTTGGAAGTGATAGCTTATGTTAAATGTGTTGCTTTATGATGACTTTGGATGAGATAATTATGCTGCATTAATCTTTATTACCACGATTGTTGTCCTTTTCATAAGGTTTTTCAGCAGGGTATCTGTCACATCTCAGCCCTGATGAAAGTTGCTTTTGGTTTTGTGTGGATTTGTTACATGTTTTGATGTGCCTGGTAGAATAATAATTAATATGATGGTATTTTGGTGTGGAGATAAATGAAAGTGTTTATTTAAATTATGAAAAGTTGAATAGTATTGAATGCGTTTTATTTTGAAAATGAAGCAAAATAGAGTGGAAACATTTTAATTTATGTAATATATTGCTTTATTTATATCTTTATGTGATACTAATTCAATTATTGTTGTGTGCCTGAGTGCACTTGAGTTGCAGGAGGTCGAAGACCAAGGGTGTGATTAAGGAGAGGAGGTTAGCTTCTTGACAGGACAAAGTAGGAAGTCCTCTCAATCACACACACAAGCACCTAGATTCATGTAGTATGCATTTAGGAATGTCAATTTTAGTGTGTTTGTTTTGAATTATGTGCAAATTAAATAACAATTAGTAAATTAAATAAATGATGAAATGAAAGCATGATAAAATAAAGGATTAAGTTTTAATTAAAGTTAATTATAGATTTTGATTTATATGCTTATGCATTCTATTCTTCTTTTAATTTGTGTTAATATTTGAGTTAATAAGTTAACTAATAGTAAGAAGATATTTATTTTATTGTTGGGTAAATATTTTTAAAAGGGGATTTACATGCAATTAAAATAAATATTATTCTTATTTTTAAAATCCATTTCAAGATTAGGGTAGGAAATGAAAAAAGGGAAATATTATTAAAAGGGAAAAGAGCTCCCGAGAAGGCAACGGTTCTTGAAATCAAACTCTGCAAGTTTTGCTTTAATGGCTGCCAAGAAAATGTTGAATCCTTCAAAATAGTGAGTTGAGAAATATTATTTGGAAGATAGTAGGAAAATAAAGAGCTGGAAAAAAAACTGGAAAGAAGGAAAGAGAAGAAGCTCTCTCAGAAAAACTAGATTGAAAAGAGGCAAAAAGAAGAGGTTGTTTGAAGAGCATCTCCAATCTCCAGCTGGAAGCGAAATATCCAGGTTTTCCATTCTTTTTCCACAAATCTTGCTTGAAATTTGAAAATACTACTGAAGACTTTGAATGCCAAGTGTTTGAATTGTATGCAAATACTATGAAAATCTGAGAAAATGTTCCATTATTTTGTGTGCATTGAAAGAATTTGCATAATTTTACCCCTTTCAGATTGGGGCTTTTCTTTTTTTTGCAAACTGTGGTTTATAAATTCTGTCTCAAATTGCTCATTCATTACACAGAGATTCTATATATATATATATATGTGATCCCACAATAGTGGTTTACAATTTTTGGCCAAACTAGACACTGAAATAATTTTTTTTAACTAAATCTTCACTTTTGGGCACCTATAGCGGCTAAACCGTGAGGAATTTGAAGATAAAGAAAACTAGAGTTTCGTGACTAGAGTTTGCAGATTCTAAATATATTTTTTTCAAAAATTTTGGAATCAAATTGCACTTCTTTTTACATCTCCCTCGAAAACTAGTTTTTAGAAAACAACATTTTTAAAAAGTTACGCTCACCGTATAATGTGTAACTTTTTTTCCATGAAGGATAAAATTCTAATTCTTTCGAATTTAGATTTGGAACTCTGATATCTAGTGCTTCCACTTGGTTAGATACTTTTTTATTGAATATTTTTTTCTTTAATCAAGTTTCAAAGTCAAACCAATTACAATTTAAACATAAGCATTGTATAGCATAACTTTTTTGTATGTATCAAAATTCAATTTATTTATTTTGTTGGATCAAGGACTCCAGATTCCGGTGCACTAATTTTTTTTAATTTTTTTTTTATAATCTTCTATTTTTCCACGTGTGTAGAACAAAGAGCTTGATTTTCGTTGAAAAACCTACATTCACAAAAATAAAAATAAATATAATAATCAAATTAAATTTAATTAAAATTATACTTTTTTGGAAGCTTATAATAAAGTCTACATACAAAAAAATAAATTTTAAATGAATTCATTTGATCCCCCAAAGATAAATCAAAGTGGTTTTTTATCACCATTTTGATATGTGTAAAAAAGACTCTGTTATAGGTATGGTTTAAAACTAGCAGGGTTCTATCCAAGGGGACTTGGTCTAAGGTGGTTTGATCAAACCCTATTCAATTGTAATCCTTTAAATGGAACTTTTCAAGGCTTAAATCATTATATTTTCTAAAAATATGTGATTTCAGCAAAAATCAGGATCTCCCAGAAAGTGTAAACCACTATTGTGGCAGCACCCACATATATATATATATATATATATATATATATATATATTACCCACATTTCTTTCTAAAATTTATGGAACAGTCGAATTAGAGAAAACAATGAAGTTTCTTTATTTTTTGAAAAGCAATTTACAGAGGAGTGGGGATTAACCCTCGCCCCCTCCCTTAGAGGAAGGGGCTATGCTGTGGAGGGACAATGCCCTCCACAGGTTGCGGCCTGTGGAGGAGGCGTTGCCCCCTCACAAGCAACGCCTTCCCCTTGGGGTAGGCGTCAACCTCAAGCAAACAAACTATATTTTATTTATAAATTTCTTTTTAGTTTTGCGCTTGAATACAACGTTGTTTGTATGGAAACTAAAAACATATTTACATATATATATATAATTATGTTTTATTTAGGAAACATAACTCTCTCTGTCATTGAAATTATACATAAATTAGAGCATTGAGAAAATGTTCATAGCATTATGGTATATGCATTTTAAAAATCTGGGTGAATTCCTTTTGATATATGAATAAACACAGATATATATATATATATATATATATATATACACACACACACAGATAGATACATATAAATATATATATATGCTGACATAAAAATATTTGTTTTCCACAGTAAACTTTACTTGTTGTCATTGTTTTTAAACAGAAAAAAAAATGCCAAATTGTATTCCAGCTCAATATGTATGTTCAGTTATAAGTCTACTATGTCTTTATATATACACGTAAATATTATAATCGTATATATATACATACATACACAACAAATATATATACAAATTTGTATGGTGAATTTTTATATCCAAAAGTTAAAGCTCAAAAGATGTGGAATAAATTCAAATATATAACTGTGTACACTAGCAAACTTGTATTTATGTGCAAACCTAGAAATTTACATTGTTTTTCTTTTCCAAAACTGTTATTTTTCTAAATATCGATGCATTGTATGAGTCACCATATTTCATTTCTAAACTTAGTGAGATACTCATAAGGCTATGTTAAAAGCTGGAGATGAAACTTTATAGCAGATGTAGACTATTGAAAACACATTTAAACTAGTGAATTTTCTGAAAGAGTAGATTTCTTTTTCTGAATCTATTAAGTCTATTTACTTTGATCAAGCTATTTTAGAAAACAAAGCTTGGATTGTTTTCAAATTAGTAACTTTAAATACATTTCTCATATTGAGTGTATGCATGAAAAGCTATTTTGATACTCTTTGAGTGAACATTGGAAAATGATAAAATTTCTTGGGAATTAGAAATGTGTAAAATTGAATGTGAACTTAGATGGAAAATGCATTATTTACTGTAATTTGAGAAAATTCTGGGACAGGATGCCGAAGGTGGATCCACAGAGATGGTAGTTTTACCTTTTCTAAAACTATCATTTGTTTTATTTATACTTGGCCAAGCACTTGCACCATTGAAATAGATGGAATTAAAAGCCTAGAACTAAATGAATATAGGTATTTTCCACCTCTTGTTTGCAAGAAATATGTGATTCTCATGTTAGGAATGCATATAGGCATCAAGCTTGCATCGAGAGTTCCCTCCTGTGTTGTTGTTTCAGGTTGCTAGGCTCCTCATGCAGGGTTAGGGATTTCTTCGAGTTAGGAAGAAACCTGGGGAAGTCTTGTACTTCGTGGTTGGGCGAAAAAGGTGCCTTAATCACACTCTTGGCCCCAACTTGCAAGAAGACCAGTGGTGTCACGACACTTGAGGTTCAGAGGTTCACATGCTATAAATGTATTCATGTATTATTTTGAATGGCTTGTAAAGCCCACTTGTAAATGTAATTCTATTTGAAAGTTTTGATGTAACATTAAAATAGATGTATTGGAATGAAAGTTTGATGTAACATTGAAATAGATGTATTGATTAAAAGATATTGATGTAATTGAAACTTGAATGAATTTATGGAAACTCATTGATAAGAAAATGACATTTACATATGTATCATTGCAATGATCTTTGTTGATAATGAAATTTACTTCTTTTGCATACATGGAATGAAATTTATTACTAAATTTTCCTTTTGAGCAATTATGGAAAGATCTTGATCTATGCATCCTTTTTTTTTAATATACTTGGAATGTAATAAGATTGAAAAAAAAATTGGTTTAAAGAACATCTATCGAGAGTTACATTTTGGTATCAGAGCAGAAAGGTTCAACTCTAGGACCTATTCCTAATTACACTTGATGTTATGTTTTGCCAGGGTAACCCTAATGGAGGGTAGGTATTATCAGCATGAACGGGGAGGAGGATCCTGTGGTGATCCCAATGATAAGTTGGATTAGATTTTGGCCATTTTAAGTAGGAAAGAGGCCAGGATTGATAACCTTGAGCAGGCAAGACAAATTGGGCCAACAAGGTCTGAACCTAGTGAAAGTGAAAACATTAGAAATGAACCAAATGGAGAAAACCCTGAAACTGAAAGGAATCAAAGTAAGCTAACAAAGGTAGCTAAGGAATTGGGTAAGGACCTCAAGAAGGTTGTGCCACCCATGTTTGATGGTAAATCCTTTGGTGATGGGGCAAAAGCATGGATTATTGAAATGGAAAGGTATTTTTCCCTTCGAAACCTGTCTGAGGAAACTAAGGCAAAATGGGGATCCTACTAGCTCACAGGTGAAGCTGCTACATGGTGGGAGAATGAAAGAGCTGATAAACAATTTTTTCCTGGCAAGGTGACATGGGAACAATTTTTGTAGACCTTCAAGAAGAGGTGGCTTCCACAGTCTTATTTTGATAAGAAAATGATAGAATTCCATGTGCTCATTCAAGGAGGAATGACAGTGACACAATATTGAGAAAAATTCCCTCACTTGCTTAAGTACGTACCTCAGTACCAACATGATGAGAGGTTTCAAATTTGAAAATTCATTTTGGGGCTTAGGCTTCAAATTGGAAATGAGGTGGATATGCATAGACTGGCTACCATGGATGAAGCCTTTGAATTGGCACTCTTACAGGAACATAAAATGCAACAGGTTGCAAACTACAAGAAAAGCAGGGAAGCCAAGTATGGCAATAAGAAATTCCAAGGAAATCGCCAAGGTAACAATAATCAGAGCAATCAGGGTAACCAAGGAAATAATAACAAACAGATCAGAAATTTGAAAAGGAGTGGTAGTCCTCAGAATCTTAATGATGGAAACCAGAATAACAATAAGAGGGCTAATTTTAATAAGAAGAATGGCAATAACAGGAGGGATTTTTTTGACAGGCCTAAGGCACCTCATGGGGGTTGTTATACTTGTGGTGGTGAGCATTACGCCAGTGTGTGCCCTCAGAGGGTTAATAGACAGAACAACATGAATCAACATCATATTCATGTGGCGGTGGACAATCGCCAAGCAGATTATCAATTCACTCCTATCCAACTATCAGGTAAACTCTTTGGAAGTCTTGTTTCTATTTTGATTGATACTGGTGCCACCGATAGTTTTGTGGATCCTCATGTTGTATCTAAATTATTAGTTAGACCGGGCTATATGGAAAATTCATGGAAAGTTCAGTATGGGAACCAGGTAGAGAGGAAGGTAAAGCAATTCCTTTTTTGTAGTGAACTTGAACTCCCTAGTCTCAAAACGCAAGTTAATTTTTATGTAGCACTATTGGGATCTTATGATGTGATTTTAGGGATAAATTGGCTTTCTGAACATAAGGCCCTTGTGGATTGCGAAGAGAAATCAATGTGTCTTGATGACCAAGGAAATCATGTGGAGATTTGTGGTGTAAAAAGGCCTTTGGAACTTAGGTAAGTCTCAGCCATGCAATTAAAGAAGGCAAGCCGAAAGGGATGCACTATTTATGCAATAAAGGTCAAGGACCTTGATGAGATAGAATCATCAGTTAATGATCATCCCATTCTAAAAGAATTTGAGGATGTTTTCCCTAAAGAGCTAATTGAGCTACCGCCTAAGCGTGTATTCAATTTTTCAATTGATTTGATACTGAGCGCGGAACCTTAGTCCAAAGCCCTATACAGGATGAACACAATGAAGTTATATGAGCTAAAAGCCCAATTGGAGGAATTGTTGAAACAGGGTTTCATTAGACCAAGTGTGTTGCCCTGGGGAGCTCCTGTTATATTTGTGAAGAAGAAGGATGGGACCTTGAGGTTATGCATTGATTACAGGATGCTTAACAAGGTTACTATTAAGAAAAAATACATGCTTCCCCATATTGATGATTTGTTTGACCAGTTAAAAGATGCCAAGGCATTCTCTAAAATAGATCTGAGATCGGGGTACCATCAGTTGAGATTAAAGGATGAAGATATTCACAAGACTACATTCAGGACAAGGTATGGGCACTACGAATTTACAATGCTACCGTTAGGGCTAACTAATGCCCCTACAACCTTCATGAATTTGATGAACAGTGTTTTTCGAGACTGCTTAGATAACTTTGTTTTAATCTTCCTTGACGACATCTTGATATATTCTAAGTCAGAGGAAGAGCATGAGAAGCATTTGAGGATAGTATTGCAGCGGTTGAGGGAACATAAGTTATATGGGAAAATGTCCAAATATACCTTTTTTCTGATATGAGGTGCATTACTTGGGGCACGTTATTTTAGCAGAAGGGATAGCCGTGGATCTAGATAAGATTAAGGCAATCTTAGATTGGCCAGCACTGCAAAAAAATTCAGAAGTTCGAAGCTTTATGGGACTTGTAGGGTATTACAAGAGATTTGTGCAAGGGTTCTCAACAATAGCAACGCCCATTACCGCACTCCAAAAAAAGGGAAAGAAATTTGAGTGGAGTGACAGGTGTGAAAAATATTTTCAATTGCTAAAAGAGAAGCTTACTTATGTACCTATTCTAGTTGTGCCTGATCCGAATGGTCATTTTATAGTGATTACTGATTCATCAGGAGAAGAGGTAGGAGTCATTCTCATGCAGGAAGGACAAGCGGTAGCATATGAATCAAGAAAGTTGAAACAACATGAGTTAAATTATGCACCACATGATTTAGAGTTGGCATCCATAGTTCATGCCATTCAGATGTGGAGACACTATCTCTTGGGTAAGCCCTTTGAACTAAAAATAGATCATGCTAGATTACAGTACATCTTTACTCAACCCAACCTAAATGCTCATTAGAGGCGATGGTTGGAATTTTTGAGTGAATATGATTTTGGCATTGAGTACATTAAAGGGAAGGAAAACAGGGTAGCAGATGCCTTGAGTAGGAGAAGACATCTCGCAGCCATGGTTACCATAAAATCTAATTTTAGGGAGCAGGTGGTTCAGACTTTACTTGGGGATGAGCAGTATGAAAGGGTAAAACAAGCCCTAGAGCAGGATCCTTTAGATCGCAGATTTGTTGGGTATGTAATTTAGTATGATGGACTATTGAGGTTCCAGGGTCATATGTATATTCCTAACTCTGCAGGGTTGAGAGAGTTGGTGTTGGAGTAATTCCATAATGCGCCTTACTCAGGACACCCTGGTGTGACTAAAATGGTTGAGGGACTCAGGCCTCTATATTTCTGGCTAGGACTCAAAAGAGATGTTATTGCATTTATAGCCCGATGTTTGGAATGCCAGCGAGTTAAGGCTGAGCATGTACATCCGGCAGGACTTTTATATCCTCATAGGGTACCAGAATATAAGTGGTAGGTGATAACTATGGACTTTATTCAGGGATTACCGATGTCTAGGAATCGACATGATACCATCCTATTTGTGGTGTATAAATTGACTAAGGTAGCCCATTTCATTCCTGGGAACCCCAAGGATGGTTCAATGGTTTTGGCGAGGAAATTTGTATAGGAAATATTCTGACTTCATGGAGTGCCAGAAGTGATCATTTCAGATCGTGACACTCAGATGACTTCCAGATTTTGGACTACTCTGAATTCTTCCATGGGAACTAAATTAAATTTTAGTTCAACATATCATCCTCAGACCGATGGTCAGTCAGAGAGGGTGAACCAGATTTTGGAGGATCTCCTCTAAATGTATTGTATGGAGCAACAACACAAATGGGAGGAGTATTTTCCTTTGGTGGAGTTTGCTTACAACAACTCCTACCATGCCTCTTTGGGTATGGCACCATTTGAGGCCTTGTATGGATGTAAATGCTGAACACCCATCAGTTGGGACAGGGTAGAGGACAGGATTGTGATTGGTCCTAAAATGTTGAGGGAAATGGAAGACCAGATGAAGCTTATCAAAGAAAAGCTAAAGCAAGCTTCAAATCAACAGAAGAGTCTTACAGATAAGAATAGAACTTTCAGAAAATTCTCTGTAGGAGACAAGGTATTTTTGAGAGTTCAGTTGCATAAGAGTTCAATCTCTTTTGGCAAGAACTCAAAGCTTGCCCTTAGGTTTGTTGGGCCTTTTGATGTCTTGGAGGTGATCAATCTGGTTGCTTACAGGCTTGCTCTTCCACTAGCTCTATCCCGGATCCATAATGTTTTTCATGTCTCGGTGCTTAAGCCCTATCATCTAGATGTAGCTCATATTCTTGACTGGCGTGCGTTGTAGGTACAGGACCCAGGAGTGATGCAGGTGGAGCCCGTCAGGATACTGGAAGAGTGTAATGTTAAGTTGTGGAACAGAGATTTTATGCAGTATAGGGTCTAGTGGGACCAATATTTAGTGGATAATGCCACCTGGGAGAATGCTAAGGACATTGATAGAGATTTTCCTCACTTGAGATCTTAGCATGTTTTTCTTTTCTTGCATTTAGAGACTTATGATACATTGATGCTTCAGATTTTGTTGTGTGGATTTGTAATAAGACATTGAGACGATGTCTCTTCCTAGTGGGGAAGGATGTCATGTCTCAGCCTTGATGCGGGTTGCTTTTGGTTTTGTGTGGATTTGTTACATGTTTTGATGTGCCTGGTAGAATAATAATTAATATGATGGTGTTTTGGTGTGGAGATAAATGAAAGTGTTTATTTAAATTATGAAAAGTTGAATAGTATTGAATGCGTTTTACTTTGAAAATGAAGCAAAATAGAGTGGAAACATTTTAATTTATGTAATATATTGCTTTGTTTATATCTTTATGTGATACTAATTCAATTATTGTTGTGTGCTTGAGTGCACTTGAGTTGCAGGAGGTCGAAGACCAAGGGTGTGATTAAGGAGAGGAGGTTAGCTTCTTGATAGGACAAAGCAAGAAGTCCTCTCGATCACACACACGAGCACCTAGATTCATGTAGTATGCATTTAGGAATGTCAATTTTAGTGTGTTTGTTTTGAATTATGTGCAAATTAAATAAAAATTAGTAAATTAAATAAATGATGAAATGGAAGCATGATAAAATAAAGGATTAAGTTTTAATTAAAGTTAATTATAGATTTTGATTTATATGCTTATGCATTCTATTCTTCTTTTAATTTGTGTTAATATTTGAGATAATAAGTTAACTAATAGTAAGAAGATATTTATTTTATTGTTGGGTAAATATTTTCAAAAGGGGATTTACATGCAATTAAAATAAATATTATTCTTATTTTTAAAATCCATTTCAAGATTAGGGTAGGAAATGGAAAAAGGGAAATATTATTAAAAGGGAAAAGAGCTCCCGAGAAGGCAACGGTTCTTGAAATCAAACTCTGCAAGTTTTGCTTTAATGGTTGCCAAGAAAATGTTGAATCCTTCAAAATAGTGAGTTGAGAAATATTCTTTGGAAGATAGTAGGAAAATAAAGAGTTGGAAAAGCAACTGGAAAGAAGGAAAGAGAAGAATCTCTCTTAGAAAAACTAGATTGAAAAGAGGCAAAAAGAAGAGGTTGTCTGAAGAGCATCTCCAATCTCTAGCTAGAAGTGAAATATCCAGGTTTTCCATTCTTTTTCCACAAATCTTGCTTGAAATTTGAAAATACTATTGAAGACTTTGAATGCCAAGTGTTTGAATTGTATGCAAATACTGTGAAAATCTAAGAAAATGTTCCATTCTTTTGTGTGCATTGAAAGAATTTGCATAATTTTACCCCTTTCAGATTGGGGCTTTTCTTTTTTTTGCAAATTGTGGTTTATAAATTCTGTCTCAAATTGCTCATTCATTACACAGAGATTCTATACACACACACACACACACACACACACACACACATATATATATACACACATAATTTCCCTGTACATTTGTGTATATATATATATATATATTATACCCACATTTCTTTTTAAAATTTTTGGAATAGTCAAATTAGAGAAAACAATGAAGTTTATTTATTTTTTGAAAAGCAATTTACAGAGGAGTGGGGATTAACCCTCGCCCCCTCCCTTAGAGGAAGGGGTTGCGTTGTGGAGGGACAACGCTCTCCACAGGCTGCGGCCTATGGAGGAGGCGCTGCCCCCTCACAGGCAGCACCTTCCCCTTGGGGGAGGCGTCAACCTCAAGCAAACAAACTGTATTTTATTTATGATTTTCTTTTTAGTTTTGCGCATGAATACAACATTGTTTGTATGGAAACTAAAAACATATATACATATATATATATATATATATATATATATATATATATATATATATATATATATATATATATATTCATTTTATTTAGGAAACATAACTCTCTCTGTCATTGAAATTATATAGAAATTATAGCACTGAGAAAATATTCATAGCATTATGGTATATGCATTTTAAAAATCTGGGTGAATTCCTTTTGATATATGAATAAACACAGATATATATATACACACACACAAATAGATACATACATACATATATATATATATGCTGACATAAAAATATTTGTTTTCTACAGTAAACTTTACTTGTTGTCATTGTTTGTAAACAAAAAAAATGCAGCATTGTATTCCAGCTGAATATGTATGTTCAGTTACAAGTCTACTATGTCTTTATATATACATGTAAATATTATAATCATATATATATATATACATACATACACAACAAATATATATACAAATTTGTACGGTGAATTTTTATATCCAAAAGTTAAAGCTCATAAGACGTGGAATAAATTCACATATATAACTGTGTACACTAGCAAACTTGTATTTATGTGCAAACCTAGAAATTTACATTGTTTTTCTTTTCCAAAACTGTTATTTTTCTAAATATCGATGCATTGTATGAGTCACCATATTTCATTTCTAAACTTAGTGAGATACTCATAAGGCTATGTTAAAAGCTGAAGATGAAACTTTATAGCAGATGTAGACTATTGAAAACACATTTAAACTAGTGAATTTTCTGAAAGAGTAGATTTCTTTTTCTGAATTTATTAAGTCTATTTACTTTGATCAAGCTATTTTAGAAAACAAAGCTTGGATTGTTTTTAAATTAGTAACTTTAAATACATTTCTCATACCGAGTGTATGCATGAAAAGCTATTTTGATACTCTTTGAGTGAACATTGGAAAATGATAAAATTTCTTGGGAATTAGAAATGTGTAAAATTGAATGTGAACTTAGATGGAAAAATGCATTATTTACTATAATTTGAGAAACTTCTGAGATAGGATGCCGAAGGTGGACCAACATAGATGGTAGTTTTACCTTTTCTAAAACTATCATTTATTTTATATTTGCTTGGCCAAGCACTTGCACCATTGAAATAGATGGAATTAAAAGCCTAGAACTAAATGAATATAGGTCTTTGCCACCTCCTATTTGCAAGAAATATGTGATTCTCATGTTAGGAATGCATATAGGCATCAGGCTTGCATCGAGAGTTCCCTCCTACGTTGTTGTTTCAGGTTGCTAGGTTCCTCGTGCAAGGCTGGGGATTTCTTCGAGTTAGGAAGAAACCTGGGGAAGTCTTGTACTTCGTGGTTGGGCAGAAAAAGCGCCTTAATCTCACTCTTGGCCCTAGCTTGCAAGAAGGCCAGTGGTGTCATGGCGGTTGAGGTTCAGAGGTTCACATGCTATAAATGTATTCATGTATTATTTTGAATGGCTTGTAAATCCCACTTGTAAATGTAATTCTATTTTGATGTAACATTGAAATAGATGTATTGATTGAAAGATATTGATGTAATTGAAACTTGAATGAATTTATGGAAACTCATTGATAAGTAAATGTAATTTACATATGTATCATTGCAATGATCTTTATTGATAATGAAATTTACTTCTTTTGCATACATGGAATGAAATTTATTACTGAATTTTCCTTTTGAGCAATTATGGAAAGATCTTGATCTATGCATCCTTTTTTTTTAATATACTTGGAATGTAATAAGATTAGAATTTTTTTTGGTTTAAAGAACATCATCTATCGAGTGTTATAGTATCTTAAAGGCTAATGAGACGGTTAAACTCTCTATTTAATCATGAGGAATGACTATGCCATAGATAGGCCCTACTGGATGATGAATCACTCAAAGTCTGAATCGACTTCTTCATAGTCAGTTGAGGAAATTTTACTTCCAGCGCCAATCTGACGTAGTTCTTACATAGTCCTCCTTAGTCCACTTCAATTCTATTTTTAGTTTCATTTTGTAATCTGTAGTTGGTCACCTTAAGTTTTGGCAGTTAACGCCATGTTAGAAGCTAATAAGGATATTTTATAAATATCCATATTTTTGTCTTAGTTAGGAGTTAGATAATTTGCAATCAAAATTTATGTAATCACAAGCAATACTTTGTTCTGCGTTGTACTTTTGATCAATGAGAAGGGAAGCAAGAAGTTAATCAATTCACTATACTAAAGGATCTTACCTGAGGAAGAGCAGTGCCCGCTCAACCTTTGGAACGATCTTATGGTTTTTTTGTTAAGTGTTGTTATTTTTTGATTCATTAATATTAAATCTATAGTAGAAACTGATTTTGAATTGTTCAATCATTGAAATCATCTTCTACCTTGGTAAATGTTAAAATCAGATAATTACTTTTGTTTACAATTACGTTTTGAAGTTTCAATTTATTATGGTTAAGATCGAATTGTTAGAATGGTTAGATTTGTTTATTAGAAATGTTGAATTGAACCATTAGAATCGTTAACAGGTTTCTTATATAAACTAGGTTTAGATTTTGTTTGAATTGGTTAAAATTGATGTTTGTTTGTTAAGATTCATTAAAGCAATTTTAGGAATTTATGGAAAGATGGAGTTGAAGTCTATTCAGAATCTATTCATGGAGATTAGTCTTTATTCTTTTTAGAATAATTGTCATTTTCATGTAATTCATTCTTGCTCTTAAATTAGCGTTTACTTTCCAGCAATGTTATGGATTTCTTTTGAAGCAAAATAGAATTAATTTGGAATTCCATGTTTTAGATTAGGAATTAAAGTAATCATTAATTGTCTCCATGAATTGGTCTAAATCAAAGTTAATAAAGTCAAAATTAAGTCAACATGATTTTAAATTAGAAGCTAAAATAGATTTAAATCTTAGGAATCAGTCACTACAGTTTAGCTCCTAAAATCTCTTGAAGAGCTCCCAAGAGCTCCTGAAGTAGGCAAAATGATACCTAAAGTCATTGTTTATAGTGAAAAACCCCCCCAAAAGAATTTGTGACAACTATCCTTATCGCATATTACTCTGAGACACCCGGTTCAATAAAAGAATTAATTAAATGATGCATGTTGTGACATCAACGACCTTTCCCATCAGAAACCAAATTAATTTAAAAAAAAATAAAAATTGTAGAATTGATTCTAGTTTCTAAAAATGTAATTTATTTAAAATTTTGATGAATGGTTAATTTATAACAAAAAAAACACCAAACACTATTTTTTTTCCAAAAAAGAGATATTTGTATGTTTGTATGCTTGTATGTCATGTATGTATGTATGTATGTTGTATGTAAGATTGTATCTATGCATGTACATGTATGCTTGCATGTATGTAGGATTGTATGTACATACGTATTATGCTTGTATGTATGTATTTAGAGGGAGGGAGAATTTTAAGAGAGAGAGAGAGAGAGATCAAGTTTTCTAGGTAGGGTGGGAGAGGGAGAGGGAGGGAGAGGGGGTGGAAATGAGATTTTAAGAGAGATGGAGTGGGAGAGGAGTTTGATTGAGTGGGACTTAGCCAGGTAGGGTGGGAAGGATAAAGTGAGAGAGAGAGAGGGGGGCGGTGGGAGAGAGAGAATTGAGAGAGAGGGAGAGAGAGACATGAAGAGAAAGAGAGTTTTGTAGGTAGGGTGCCAAAGGGAGATACTTGAGAGTGTGAGAGGGGGGTGAGAGGGAGAGACTTGAGAGATAAGTAGTGAGAGGGAGATTGAGAGGGAGGGAGTGGGAGAGAGAGGGAGTTTGAGTGAGAGACCTGAGAGAGGGAGAGGCTATGCGAGGAAGTGACCTAATAGAGGGAGAGAAAGAGGGGAGTGGAGTGAGAGGGACTTATCTAGGTAGGGTGGGAGGGATAGATAGAGAGAGGGGAGAGAGAGAGAGAGAGTTACCTAGGTAGGTTGCTAGAGGAAGAGACCAGAGAGAGAGAGAGAGGGTGGGAGGGAGAGACATGAGAGAGAGGAGAGGGAGGAGAGTGGGAGAGAGATGAGGGAGATAGAGATAGATAGAGGGAGCGATAGAGGGTGGTAGGATTGATTGAACAAGAGGTACGTAGAAAGAGGGAGAGGGTAGATAGAGACAATTAGAGAGGTTGGAGAGAGGGAGGGAGGGAGAGGTGAGATATAGATAGAGAAAAATGTGATAGAGGTTTGAGGGTATGAGGTTGAGGGATTAGGGTGGAGGACCTAGAGGGTTGATTGTTTAGGGTATTAGGGTTTAAGGGTTGAGGGTTGAGGATTAGGGCAATGGTAGAAGTATTAAGTTGAGGTATAATTAGAAAGGTTTAAAGGTTTAAGTTTAAAGGGTTTAGGAGTTAGGGGTTAAGGTTGAGGTAGAGGTTTAAGAGTATATGGTTGAAAATTAGGTTGAGGGTCCAATGCAAAGGGTAAAAGGGTATAGGGGTTGAGAGTTTATGGTTTGGGATTGAGGGTTGAGGGATTAAGGGTTTGAGGTTTAGAATTGAGGTTGAGGGTTTAATGTATAGGGTAGAGGGTAGAGGGTAGAGGTTTAAGGGTGAGGGTTGAGGATTGAGGTAGAGGGTTGAGGGGTAGGGTAGGGTATAGGGTTTGAGGGATTAGGGTTTAAGGGTTGAGGGTTGAGGGTTTAAGGGTTTAAGGGTTGGGAGTTGAGGGTTTAAGGGTTGAGGGATTAAGGGTTGAGGGTTTAGGGATTAGGGTAGGGAGTTTTCTTAGATTTAAGGGTGTCGAGGTTGAGGAATTAGGGTTTAGGGTAGAGGGTATTGGGTTGAGGATTGAGGGTAGAGAGTAGAGGGTAGAGGGTTTAAGGGTTGAGGGTTGAGGGTTTAGGGTTGAGTGTTTAAGGGTTTAAGGGTTTAGGGTGTAGCGTTGAGGGATTATGGTAGAGAGTGAGGGATGGATGGATAGAGATAAGGAGAGAAGAGGAGGGAGGGACATAGATATATGAGGTTTGAGGATCCAATGTATAGGGTAGAGGGTTGACGACCTGTAGGGTTGAGGGATTAGGGTATTGGGTTGAGGGTATAGGGTTGAGGGATTAGGGTTGAGGGTACATATGGTTGAAGGATTGGGGTTAAGAGTCCAATGTATAGGGTAGAGGGTATCAGGGTTGAGAGTTTAGGGTTTAAGGGTTGAGGATTGAGGGATAAGGTTGGGAAGTGTGTTTTCTAATAAGCCCTAGGTTATTTGGATTAAAAAGAGGGTTTATGGTTTTGGTATCTTGGTGGATGAATTTTTGAGAACTAGTTATGAATTCTTCAGTTTGAATACATATACATTGCTTCCCACATGTGTTTGAAGGTTTTGGTCAAGTTTCAAGATAATTTTTATTGTTAAAGTGGCCTAATTTGAGGCCTAGTTGGTGTAGAAAGCTTGATTTGAGAAAGTTGTTACAAAGTAACCAATAGTGGTTTGTTTTCATGTTATTGTGTACCCTAAAGGTTCCTTGAAATGGTTCAAGTCTTGGTCTAAAAGAATCTTATCAAGAAGAAATACCCGATTGAATGAGTTGGCTTGATGCTGCAAGGAAGAGTGTTGATTTGGTGAAAAGTGAAGAGTTTTTAGAATTGTGACTTGTGAATTGTTGTTGTTGTTTGATATTTTGTGTTTAGTTGTGTTTCAGGACCTCCCTTGGTTGCATCATAATTCAAATTCTTTGTCCATGCTTCCATTTTGAGCCATGATTGCAAGATAGGCTGCACCTTTCCCAATGTTGCTAGCCTTGAATAAAGAGTCTTGTAACAGTGGAGAGAACGGTTAGAATCCCTTGTAGGTAGACTAATCAAGGAAAAATTTAAAATATATCACAACTAAAAGTGATGAGGTAGGTTTAGTGATGAAGTAAATTTAGAAATATAGATGAACACCAAAATAGTTTCTAAGATCTATCAATGTGGGAGGAGTATATTCCAATTTTTTAGAGACGAGTATGGAAAATTTGGTAGCATAGACAAGGAAATAAACTGCTTGGTATAAATTTTTGAAAAAATACCTCAATGAAAGCTTTGAAGAGTGGTATGCACATCCATAATAAAGGATTGAGAAATGATGTTTTATTTTACTTCCTTAAAACATATGTCATATATAGGTGTATACAAAATGTGGAAGCATACATAAGGTAAGTCAATTGTTAAATAAAAAAATGCCTCAAAGAGATGTGGTTTAAAAATGTAATTGGAAAGTGTACATATAATTGTGTAATTTAAAATGTGCATTGACAACCTAAGGTTATAATGACAAACAAACAATGATCAACATAGAATATGCAAAATAACAAAAAAGAAAGCAAGCCATAATTGAATGAAAGAAAATGTGTAAAGACTTCACATACCTAAAAAACTAGAGTTTCAAATGGAGGAGTTCAACCAAATTATGTAGCCTTAGCTTCTTCTTTCTTCAAACTCCTCAACAATTTTACTTTCTCAAAATCTTGTTCCCCTTAAAACTTCAATTGTATACCGATTTTCACTGGAATTCAAACTTGAATTGATATTATATGCCTTTCAATGTGAAAACTCTTCTATTTCATGCAAAGGTGGTGGAAAGATCATGAAAAAGGTGGTGGAATGTGAAAAACATGCATGCACACTTCACAACATCATCAAAAAGCTACTTTTTGTCGGAGCACGCACAAAACCAAGAGAATATGCAAAATGTGGGCCTTGAGATCATGGGTATATTGAGGTTTTTACCATTTTTAGAGCAAGACAAAATGTGCTTGTGTTATAACACGAGCGCATGATTTCTTGCTAAAAATAGTCATATCTATACTTCTTCAAAATGTGCTTGCGTTATAAGAAAGTTGGTTTTTTAATAGATTTATTTTCTCTCTCTTTGTCTATACCCTATATACCCTAATTCTATCTCTCTTCTCTCTACCCTTATACCCTAATTATATCTCTCTCCCCTCTACCCTCTATCCTTAACCATTATACCCTCACTCACTCCTATCTCTCTCCCCTCTACCCTCTACCCTTAACCCTTATACCCTCAACCCTTAAACCCTAATTCTATTTCTCTCCCCTCTATCCTCTACCCTTTATCTCTGTCCCAATCCCTCCCTCTCTCTCTCATCTGTCAACCCCTATACCATCTCCCTCTCTCGACTCCCTCTCTCTCTCTCACTCACTCCTATCTCTCTCCCTCTACCCTCTACCCTTAAACCCTATACCCTCAACCCTTAAACCCTAATTATATATCTCTCCCCTCTACCCTCTACCCTTAACCCTTAAAACCTCTATCCTCTACCCTCTCTCTGTCTGTCTCTCTGTCTTTGTCTCTGTCTCTGTCTCTGTCTTTGTCTCTCTGTCTCTCTGTCTTTGTCTCTATCTCTCTGTCTGTCTCTGTCTGTCTGTCTCCTCTCCCTCCTACCCCCTCTCCCTCTCTCAACTCCCTCTCTCTCTCTCACACTTACTCCTATCTCTCTCCCACTCGTAAACCCTTAGCCCTTAAGCCATAAACCCTTAAACCCTATACCCTCTACCCTTCACATTGGACCCTCAACCCTAATCCCCCAACCCTATACCCTCAACCCTTAAACCATTAAACCCACTTAGTACACTTTCTACCCTAATCCCTTGTAGTACCCCTCTACTTTTGGTTGTTAGCGTCATGTGAGTAAGTGGTTTATTAATGTCTTGTATTTGATTGTTTCCCTTCATTGTTGTGTGCTCTCAATTTGAAGATTGGTTGTGGTTGCTTTCAATTTTCATTGCTGACGTATATAAATTGAAACATTCGTCTTGATTACCTAGTAGAAAGAAAATGAGTACCTAGCTGATCAAAATGCAAATAGGGTGAATTAGAGATAAGACTTGAAAAGCTTTGTATGGGTTTTTCGATTGAATGACATAAAGGATATGTAAATCCTATATTAGTATTCCTATTCATATATATATATATATATTCATATTCCACACTATAATTGTTTAATTTAAATTGTATGAAGAGTCTCATTACAATTTCGTTTCTCTTCAACATAACCACTTATCTTGTCAAATGTTAAGTCCTTTTGTTTCACAAAATTCATACTATATGCTTTCAGTAATATTCCTTTGGGGTATGAGGAAATTGATCTATGCATTGGGAACAATTCTCCTACCTACCTCGTGAAAGGACCCCTTAACATTTAAAAGCCATTATAGAGATTCTTAGGTGAAAAGACTCGGGGGAATATTCTCTCATACCCTTAAGAAAGATCCTATAAATTTGAATAAGAATAAATGTAAGGATAAAGGCCACGTAACACTAGGAATTCCTTTATATATATATATATATATAGTGTCTCCTTAAATTATTATCCCCCTTCCTTTCTTTAAGGGAATAATAATAAGTAATATATAATTGAATTAATATTTATTTATGAATATGGATTACTCTTTAATTTTATATTTCTTTTTAAATAAAAATAAATAAATAAATGATCTTGACTTTAAAAGGGGGTAGGGTTATTTTTATGAGTTGCCACGTTTTCCCTAAATAGGCCCATTTTAGATATAAATATTTTCTTTTTGAAATGTTTCTTAATGGGGGATGTTTATTGATTCTAAATATAAAATTTATTGATTTTAAATGATGAAATGTAATAAAAAGAAAAGGGAAAATATTCAAGAGCCCATGTGCCTTCTCATTGTTTATTTATTTGCATGCTTGACGAGTGTGGAGAAAGGAGGAGAGAGTAAGTAGTTTTGGTGACACCTGCTAATTACATGGGCTGAAAATTTTCTTTAGCCTAGGGATCAAATTGGTCAGGGGCCCAGGCGAGAAGGGGGGGGCATTCCATGAGATGACATTTCTTTGAAGGATTTTTTCCAAACAGTTCACGTGCCTTGGTTATGTGTCCACATTTTGGCAAGGACCTTGAGATGACGGTTTCCAAGTTCAAAATAGGGCATGCTGGCTGTGACTACTAATAGAAGAAACGCCCTAGCATATCGTTTGGGCCATGGAGGAATGCACGTATTTCCCAAGCATGGAAGAAAGCAGATGATGCTACTATGAAGGCTTTGGAAGCTATAATCAGGTTTGGTATTTTTCCTCATTTTCTTTTTTATGTTAATACCAGTGAAACCCATGTAGTTAATGCAAGGTCCACACTATGTTTCATTAAACTATAACTGTCCCTTTTATTAAGAGGATACAATCATGAAATCAAGGCTTCCAGTGCCAAGGCGTTGAAACCTAACACAACTGAAGTATTTAGGCTTTAGAGTGTATAAATTTTTATAATCTCCCTAATACCGTGGGCAACCCATTACATTTGCAGTACTTGAAAACATCATGTTGTAGAGGTTTAAATAATCTCTCTGATTTCATTGTTAGTCTGTCCCAGCCGCCACACTTGAATATATTAGGAAGCTTAAGAGTTTAAATAACCAACTTGATTCTTTGGCAATCTATCATAGTTGCAACAATTGAACATAGAATGGTGTTAAAAGTTTAAATATCCTCCCCTGATTCTGTTGGTAAAGGTTAAGGAATTTGCACTTCATCAAATCTGATTCGTGCAAACTCTGCAATCCTAGCATTCTTTGAGACATTCCTTCAAACAATCTGTCAAAGGAGTTGGGTGTGTTCTCTATGTTGCCAATTCCTGCATACATGTCTACCAAGGTAATTATAACAACAAAATCTGTTTTGTTTTTACACCCACACATACAGACATATACAGTGGCCATACACCAGCCAATCTCTTTTGCTTGAATATGTCTAAAGCCTTTTCAATAAATCCATCTTGTACATATCTTGTAATCATTTTCCTCCATGGGATGATAGTTATTTGAGGCATTCTATCAAACAGTTACGTGCCTTGCCTGGGTTTGACATTTTGCATACAAATCTACCTTGTGTTCATCTTGCAACCTTGGCAATCTATCGCAGCTGTGGAATCAGACTTTGGAGGGTGCATAAATTTAAATAATGTCCCTGATGCCATTTGCAACCTGTCACAGCAGCAACACTTGAACATAGAAGACTGTAGAGATAAAAATAGCCTTCATGTTCCGTTGGCAACCTGTCACATTTGTTGTACTTGAAAATAGAATGTTGTTGAGGTTTAAATAATCTCTTTGATTCCATTGTCAACCTGTCTCAGCTTCAGCGCGTGAACATAATTGGAAGTTTAAAAGTTTAAATAACCCTCTTTATTATGTTGACATTCTATCGCTCTTGCAACACTTGAACATAGGAGAGTGTAAAAGTTTTAAATAACCTCCCTGAGTCTCTTGGCAATCTGCAAAGGAGAGGGACTGGCAGTCAATGCTGGGAAAGGCTGTGAAGTTGGCTTTCACCTAAATTGCGGTTGCTTGAAAGTTTCTTAAGCCTTTCATCAAATCCATCTTGCACTTATCCTGCAATCTTTTCCCTCCTTGAGATGATATCTATTTGAGGCATAATGTCAAACAGTTCACATGCCTATTCGTATTCTTGAGACATTCTGTCAATCAATTTTTATGCCTTGTCTATGTGTCCACAATCCCAGTAGCAGCAAACACAGCCTTATGTCTGAAAATAAAATTTAGCTCACCACTGATATTTTCTTATAAAAGGGTTGCAAAAATCCTCTATTGAGCTCAAGAATCTAGTGGCTCTAAACCCAGATATTTTCAGATCTATTATTTGTTTATTGTGAATAGATTGAAGCAGCAGTTGTAGGGAGACTGATTTTGATTTGTCTCATTTTTTTTCCTTGAATTCTGCTTTGGTAGGGGTTCGTAATATTTTACCTGCAAACTCTGTTTTGTATTTCTCATCAGCATTGCTGACAATTTGACATAATTTGTGCAGAACCTTGAGAAATGAAGGCAAAGATTAAGAGTCTGCTAAATATTCATTGCATAAGTTTTTATATATATATATATATAAATGATTAAATTAAATATTAGGTAGCCATAATCTGCAGCACCATTTCCATGATCAATTAGCTCTTTTGATAAAGAATCCATCCCTTGCTCTGTATCCTAATCACATCAACACCATTTAAGCCTGTTTGGTTTTTTTTTCAAAAAGCCCATACGCCTATTGTTGGGTGTTGGTTGATTAAGGACTGGTAGTGAAAGTGAGTAATAGGACAATCTCAAGGTAGGTCAGATCACTTATATATTCATTACTAACTAGGATTTAATTAGCTATGGCTGTGCTGCTCTTCTTTGAACACAAACATCTAAAATGTTACAACAAAGGCCGAGGAATTAACTTCTTAACTTAAGAGAAAAATGCAGTGGCTAATTGAAGGACAAATGTCATGTTTTGAAGTAAAACAATAGGTCTTTGAGACTAAGTTATCTTAACCGAAATGTCTATACAAAAGTGTTTATAAATATTTAAAGTTAAGATTAACATTTTTTTTCCTCAAAGTGTCATTTTGATACGAACCTAGTGAGATGTATTGCAGAAAAAACTGCTCTTACATGGTTGGGATCCCTGTAAAAACATTTATGGGTTTTGTTTTCTATTCATCCACCTTTCCGAAACATATTGAAGTTTCGAATTTGACCCAATAACATAAAAGTTATGCCTGTTTAAATGTTGTTCCCTTTTGCTGCAATTAACAGGCTGAAAATTGATAAGTGATTGTATGATGAAGATATGTAATACAATAGGTGTGCTCACTATATTAAAATGTATTATTTTGTAAAAAGTGAACATATTGAATAATATTAGTCCTCCCACTAATTTTTAGAAAGGGGCGAGGTGATTATATTCTACATAAAGTTAGTTTTCAAAGGCCAAGCTAAACCAACCTAAATACCCTTTTATTAGTTTATTCATATTTATGTTTAGTTACTTTATGTAGCTTGTATTATCTATGAGGAATGGACTATTTAAATATTTCATTTGTTCAAAAGGATTGGTAAATTCTAATAAGGCTAAAATAGAAGAATGAATAGTTGCTAGACTCACACTCTTTAGTTGACATTTCTTTGCTATTGTTATGCTTTTTATTCAGCTCATTAGAAATTACATTTTTACAAAGGTTCCTAAACCAAGTACCTATAAGTCTTAGCAATAAAATCGCCATGACTTTGCCATCAATTTACATACTTGAATTTAGATATTTGGATTATCAAGAGTATATTATTTTACAATATAATGTCAATTTTATTCAAGCTATGTAACAATTGATTGTGTAGTCATTTAACTATTCTAGTTGTATGTTGACTCATCAATTTTTCTACTTTCCTTGTAGTGTAGGGTACACCTTAGATTATCTTTGTGAAACTTACTTTCGTTAATCCCCTATAACATTATTGTAAAGAGAAAACTTTATTACTAATGATTGCTTCAAGGGCAATAGAGCTATCTTGAAATATATCATTATATAATCTTTTATTTTGATCAAGAAAATAGCTTATTTTAATATCCAACTCATTTGTAATCGTTAGTTTGAGATCATGAATGAACTGCTTTTGCTTGTTTGATTTTTCGTCACGTCTCTTTCTTGGATGAACTATCAATTGACTTAGCTATTGGTTATTGTGTTTGATCTTGTATGAAGATGATAATCTTTTGAAAGTGCTGGCTACTATTTTGTTATGATATTGCCTTCTTTACTCTTCTCTTGTCGTTCTGTGATTGTGGAAGTTATATCGTCATTTTGTGGGTTCCTTGAAGTAAGTTTTCCTTTTGTGTTAATTCTGATTAAGGAGACTTTGTTGCATTGTCTTTCTTGTG
>VDFB02142022.1:0-10256 GCA_007258455.2 Sequoia sempervirens
TTCTAAGCATCTTAAAACCCGTCTCATTGCATCATCATCACTTAACCATCCAATGTCCATCTTGAACCTCTTTGTGTAAAGATCGACCCTCAAATCAAAAATCTTTCGATCTCTTGAGGCCGGTGTACCCGATTATTAGCTGCTTTTTCTGGGGCATCAAAAATTAGAAAAAAATTGAATTTTGATCACAACAAGATTATTCTTTGAACCAACACAGCAGGTACATTGCTTCAAAGAGGGGAAAAATGTAGGCACGTAAAATATGCATGCATCTGATCTGGATTCACTAATTTCAATTCGTCCTTAATCATGCCTCTACTAACCATTTTAATCGAATAATCTTTATCTGATTAAAATTAATCATATTTTCTCTTTTAATTAAATAAATCAATCTCTATTTAATTAAATCATATTTCCCCTTCTAGTTAGATAAATCAACTTTATCTAATTAAATATATCATTCTATTTGATTTAATCATATTTTTCTCTGTAATTAAATAAACCAATTTATTTAATTAAGTCTTTTTAAATTTTATTTAATTAATCTTCTAAAGTTCTCCATTTAATTGAATAGATCAAATTTATTTAATTAAATCTCTAATGTTCTTTATCTTCTCATTTAATTTAAATAAATCCAAATATTTAAGTTAAATGTCACAATCAACTAACCTCCATTAAAATTAATCAAATCATGATTAATGCTAATCTAATCCCAAATCCTCTAGCTTTTGCAACTTGCACAATAAATCAATTTATTTGATTTATTATTTCTTCTATTTTCATTCAAAATGGCATCTTTATGGAATATACTTCAAATTTGAAATCTCCCCCCAAAAGGGACTTGTCCTCCAACATGGCATTAACTCCTCTTACATTGTCTCTTACATGTCTCCAACTTGGCATTTAAGACACTTTCTTCTTCCTCAACAAGCCAACTTTCAAAATTTCAAAATCCACCTAATAGCATTTATCATGCACAATGACCAAAATGTGCACAACCTTCCTCCATTGACATGTTGACAAGTGGCATCTTGTCATTGGTTTGTCTTTTGTCCCACATTCTTCCATTCTCATTTCTCCATCATTTCTCTATAAATAGAGGCTTTCTTTGTATTTTGGATCCACAACTTAGAGCAAAGTTACTATCTTCATATTTAGAGCAAATTCATCCATTTCCATAGCATTTTTCCATCATCATAGCTAGGTTATTGCAGATTTCATCAAGGAAGCACATTGTTCATCATCATCAAGTGGATCAATCTTCATCAAGCTTACAAGGGATTGGGAAAGGGCCATTTTCCACATCAAAATGGCACCAATTCCCCCATGGGATTGAGAGTTTGCATGCTTTGATAGGATTTAATAGCTTTTCTTTGTTTGTTCTTCATCTATTTCCTATTTTGAGCATTGTAAATGAATTGCATGGGGAATCTTAGTTCTAACTTGCATATGTGACTAACATTGTGTTTGTTCTTTGTGTTTGTGCAGGTCTAGGATTGGGGTTCACACATTTCCAACATTGAGCATTAGTACCAGTTTTAGACAAGGCATGTGAAGCACTATGTACAACACCACCTATCCACAAAAACATTTGCAGTCAAGACACGTGTATAGCAACAAAACATTAGCAATAAATAAGCTAGAATTTGGGCCATTTTTTGGCAATTTACTCCTCTTGGTATCTTGCTCATGCTTTTGTATTCCCCTAGTTGCAAATCACTCTTCCGAGCAAGAAAGAGAAAAATTTCATCAATTCCTAATGTTTTGTTGCTATTGGAAATATTTCATGACTTTGTAATGTTCTTTGATATAGTCGTGTCTTCGCACCTAGTGTTTATGTCGACGTGTAGCATATCAATGAGGACATTTTGTATTTATTAGTCCCTAATTTTTATTTATTGTGAATAGACTGAAGTGGAGACATCATTAATGGCTTATGGTGTGAAGCTTTAAGTCTGTCAAGCAAAAGATTATTTGCATTATTTATTCATTTGCTCAGATTGTTTGATGAGGGTGAAATTTGTGTCTCTTGAGAGGGTTTATATCTATTGTATTTGGCTTTTGTTTTTTGCAATTTTCTCATTGGTTGTTGGTACTTTCCTTGTGGTTTTTTATTTTTCTAATTGCAAATTGATATAGTCATGTCTTCGCACCCAGTGCTTTTGTCAACACATGGCATTTTAACAAGGAAATTATGCATTTATTAGTCCCTAATTTTCATTTATTGTGAATAGACTAAAGTGTAGGCCTCATTAATGGCTTATGGTGTGAAGTTTTAAGTCTATCAAGCAAAGGATTATTTGTGTTGTTTATTCATTTTCTCAGATTGTTTGATGAGAGTGAAATTTATGTCTGTTGAGAGGGTTTATATCTATCATATTGAAAGCGAAAAAGGAGGTGTTTGTAAGTTCCTATATCTTTTACACTGTCATTTGTGTGTTATTTATTCATTTGCTCAGATTGTTTGATGAGGGTGAAATCTGTCTGTTGAGAGGGTTTATGTCTATCATATTGGAAGCGAACAATGAAGCATTTGTAAGTTCCTATATCTTTTACAGTGTCATTTTATAGCTTTTTACATCTCTGCATTTTATGGGTTAATGTCTATTGTTTGTTGTTCTCTACATTTTATGGGTTAATTTCTACTCTTCCCTATCTTTAAGTGCTTTTATGGGTTAGTCTTTGTTGTTGAGTTAAAGACTTAACACCATAATTAATTAATGTCGACCTCTCTATTGGCCATGATTAAGAATGGAACCAATCTTTTCTTTGAACGCATGCATGCCAACTGCACTTCAATCTATTGAATGAAAATGAAAATTAGGTCTAAATAAGTACAAAATGTCTCGGTATAAAATCATTTCATAAATTGGTAATGTTTTGTTGCTATTGGGAATATTTCATGGCTTTGTAATATTCTTTGATATAGTCGTGTTCTATTGTTTCCCATCGTTGAGTGTTTGTATGAGTCTAGAGATTTTTTTACAGACATTAAGCCATAAAAACATTCAATGACAGGGAACAATATAAATATTAAAAATAGTAGAGTTTTATTTATTGGAAGCAAAAAATGGGGCGTTTGAAAGTTCCTATATCTTTTACATTGTCATTCTATATTTTTCTATGTCCTTGTAATGGTTTAATCTTTGTCGTTCCCTATCATTGGCTACTTTTATGGGTTAATCTTTGTTGGTTAGTTAAAGACTTAACACCATAATTCATTAATGTCAACTTCTCTATTAGCCACCACTAACAATGCAACTAATCTTTTCTCTATCACACATGCATTCCAACTGCACTTCAATCTATCAAATGAAAATTAGATTTAAATAACTACAAAATATCTCGATGTAAAATTTGTCTATTGAGAGAATTTATAACTATCCTATTGGTATGCATACTGTAACAAATATCTCTGCATCATTTTAAAGCACTTGTGTTGTTTTAACCATTTTTTGGGTCTCGAAAAGGTTTTTCATAATTTTCTCATGGTGTTTATAACAATTACTGATGTGAAGGCTAATGTTTTATGTGTGCTATTGCCTATTGATGCATTCGTCAGAAATCATGCTACTAATTTTTATCCTATGGTTTGTGGCATTATTTTATTAAAAGGGAGTTTGGGATTTTTTTTACAATTTTCTCATTCTATCCAAATTAATCATGTGTCCATGAAATAGTGATAATCATTGAAACATGTCTATCTGTTCAAGATATACCTGATGGTCTGTGTATTTTTTGATCCATGGACATCATGCATATCTTCAACAAATAAGACTTATGTTCAAGATGTCTATTTGAAACTATTAAAATGAAATTTGGCCTATTTTTTGCATTTTTCTCCTAGTTTTGTATTTCCCCAATTGCAAATTATTCTTGGGAACAATGAAGGAAAAAAATTAATCAATTCCTAATGTTTTTTTGCTATACACATGTCTTCACTGCAAGTGTTTATGTGGACACCTGACATTGTTGATAGTAGTTCACGTGCCTTGTGTCTATGAGAACATTTTGCATATATTTAGATCTAATTTTCATTTATTATCATCAGATTCAAGTGCAGTCGCCATCAATGGATTATGGTGCTAAGTGTTATGGCTGTCAAGCAAAGGATTCTTGTTTGTGACATTGAAAGATGTCTATGTATTCAAGATATACCTCATGTATCATGTATGTTTTGATCCATGGACATCATGAATGTATATCTTGAATAGGTAACACTTATGTTGAAGATGTCTATCTGAAATTATTGAAATGGAATTTGTGCTATCATTTCAATTGCCCAATTAAATGTAAAAATATTGAACCTATTGCCTATTAATGCATTCATCGAAAATCACACTACAAAGGGAGGAAAATTCCTATCGCATGCTTTGCAACATTTTCATTGTTAAAATGGAATCTTAGCTCTTTTTTGCAATTTTCTCATTGGCACCAGATATTTTGGCCATTGTTTTCTATTTTCCAAATTACAAATTATTGTTGGGACAAAGAAATAGAAAAATTTCATGCATTTCTAATGGCTTCCTGCTTTAGACATATTTTCACTGTGAACATCTGTGGTGGGTAGGTCACATTATTGATAGTAGTTAACATGTCTGATTGGAAATTGGAATGCATCTTTACATATATTTTATTTACTATTAATAATGATAGGTGCCTTGATAATAGAAGCACAAGCTTACTGCTACAAAGCAATCAATAGATGTAGCTAGTAAACTCAAAGATCACTTTAATCAAATAGGATTTTGGTGCTTGTGATTTTGGTTACCTGTTTGAGACAGAGTTTTCCAACGTTTGAGGAAGAAACACTAACGGCTAGATTCATGTGAGTAGGAGAAATATGTCCCATAGTATATAGCACTATCATAATTATGAGTCCAAAAGTAGCAAGAACTGCCAAATGAGGTAACATGTTGTCTCTTGCATCCATCATTACTCGCCAACACTTAGCCAACATTAGAATAAAATTTGAAAGAATATCTATTGCACTTCACACATATAACACATAATAAGTATGAATTGTATTCTAATCACAAAATATGATCCCAAATAAATATTAATTGTAATCTAATATTGAATACATGCATTGGAAAAACCTAGAAAGCACCATTAGATATATTGTAGGTTTGTAATACTACATTCATAATCTTGTAAAATCATAAGAAGAGTGAATGAGAAAAAATGGGAAAAAGATACTACATTGTTCATTTTATCTTTAATCTTAATCTCCATACTTCATATGATTCAGGAAACATTTAAAAATTAATATATAAGATGAAATAATAAAAATGTTACTCACATATTAGTTGAAATTTTCAATGCTTATCTCTACTTCCTCACTAGTGGACATTGTCATAGATGCAAATCCTTGTGCAATTCCAGTTTCCCTATTTGTGATCAGCTACAAAACTGGTTCAAAGATGAGGTTACAAACATATGCTATAATGAATTAAATAGAAGTGTTAAGCCTGGAAAAGGAAGTGACATTGCAATTTACCTGGAGGACAATTTATCAAGCTAGTCAACCACACAGAGAAAATAAAACTTAGGTTTTTTATCAATATTTAACTGTCAATACTTATTTTTTATCCTAAAATTAAGAAATTCTAAAGCCATATCAAGTTGTAATTTATTATTGAAATGAAAGTGAAAATCTATGCTACCATTCAAATTTATTTCTAGTCATGATAGTTGTATAGTTGTTTGCATCTATTTGTATACATCCATTGCCACTTAAATAGACAAAGTTGACATATGCTTACGTGTATACATGCTTTTGAATTAGTCTACATTAATCTTTATCGGTTTCCAATTCTCCTTTTCAATCTTGAAATATTTTAACTTATATCCATTTGATGGCTTTATTCATGATTTAATTTACATGTATACAGTAAAACAAAGGCAGATAATTTTTATTTTTTTTTCCATATACATCTCACTACGTCATAGTTGAACTATTACATAATTGATTCTTTGTATAGATCAAATGGAGACCAATCAATTATGTATCAATGAATATGCCCTATAACTATACATGTAAAATGGAAAAGGCTAGTTAATTAAACATTTAATTAAGTTATGGAATTTAGGTGAAAGGGATATGTCCTAGATTAATTAGGACTAGTTGATGCATTTAGCTATAGATGATGAAGTTGATCGATTAGGGATTAAGTGGTGAATAGTCCTAGGAAATATTTTAGTTCTCTATATTTTGTCCCTATGTGAACATAGGCTAACACACAAATAGAATAGTGACCCAATAGACACATTGTCTTTAGCACACAAACATATGAATGATGATGGAAACTGTGGCAGTGTCATTGGTGCAGCACTAAGATTAGAAGAAAAATAAAACATAAACCAAAGATAAAATAAATTAGAATGTGTAAAGGTGATGCATCATATATTGGAAAAAGAAATGTGTGGCACAATTCCAAAAACCTATGAAGGGAATGACACTATAGCAAAAGCTAAGCTTCAAGCACATATAATTGATTTGAAATTTTTGAAATGAAGTATCCTACATACTTAGTGTGGATGTAATTGTTAAAGCTATTAGAACAATCATTGTGCAGAAAATATTATGCTCTCTTCCTTTCATATTTCATGTCATAGTATCCACAAATGCATAAACTGGTTCAAAACATACCTTTTTCACATTGTTGTAGTAGTAGATCCATGTCTTCAATGGAGGTAAGATTCCAAACAATAAACAGTTGGAATAGACCCCTACAAAATCAAGGACCACTACAAAACACACTCTTCCATGCTTCTAATAAAACGGGTCTTGAACATCACGCGTGTATGTGACATGTGGTTATAGACAATATACATTGTGCACCAATTTTATCTAACAACTTCTAAAACTTCCTTCCATATAGTTTCTTTGTTTCAAGGGTTGATACTATTCAGTATTTGCTTCACATAGCTATGCATAAATAATAGGTACATGCCTTCGCCCATCTATACATACTATATACATACGTATATATATATAGATATACATACATACATACATATACATACATATAGATATATATACATACATAGATATACACACACACACATATATATGTATGTATATATACTTATATATATATACATACATATATATACATGTATACATAGTATATTAGCCAATGTAGACATGAACTTGTGGTTTTGTTTTAATAGATTGAAGTGTAGTTGGCATCCATGCATGGCAGAGAAAACATTAATTGCATTGTTAATGGTGGCTAGCAGAGAAGTCGACATTAATGAATTATAGTGTTAAGTTTTTAACTAAACAACATAGATTAACCCATAAAAGCACTCATTGATAGGGAACAACAAATATAGGAACTTACAAAAGTCTCCTTTTTTGGTTCCAACACAATAGTTATAAACCCTCTCAAGAGACACAAATTTTACCCTAATTCAATGTTTTGAGCAAATGAATAAACAACACAAATAATCATTTGCTTGACAGACTCAAAACTCAACACCATAATCCATTAATGGCAACTGCACTTGAATCTATTCACAATAAATGAAAATCGGATCTAAATAAAAGTAAAATGTGGTTGTACACACAAGAACCTTTTGCTTGACAACCATAAAACTTAACACCATAATCCATTAATGGTGACTACACTTGAATCTATTTACAATAAGTGAAAATTAGATACAAATAAACACAAATGTGGTCATATCACTTAAATAGAAGTGTAGTATGCACTGAGTTTGGTTTGTCTCAAGGTTCATATCAATTTCCCATAGTTGCATATAAATTAGCATCTTAGGGAAGACACCCTTGGTCTAATAGAGTCTAAATTCAAATAAAGTCTTACCCACCTTATTAAATTGGTCCATAGTTACTCTTCCTAGTCATGCATTTGAGATCTTTTTCCCTAAGTTTGACACCCCTAGTGCTCAATAAAGGAATTGTCTTTATGGATTTGATAACACACAACTTTGAGTGCCTACAAATGGGATACATAGCTTTTTTTCTTAACTATTTATCCAAAATAGAAAACATTATACCTTCTAGACATGTCCAATCTCTTCTCTAGTGCATCATTTTTTTTTAATAAACTTTGGTATTTTTTCTTGATGAGACAATCAACCTTATACTTTGATGCTAAAGACGCACTTTTAGAAAAAAAAAATATAAACAATAATTAAAATATTTAAAATATATATTTTAGATAACTAAAATTATAGATCTGCAAAATGGTGTCATTTTTTTCTTTTTTTGGAATACATTTTACATTTTACATGAGTAGGAGTTGTGAGAACAAGTTTCTTGAATAATTTTATTTTTTAAGTAAATTGGCCCCAAAGTGATGCTACATATATGTATTTAGTAGATACTTTCAATTGAAAAAGTTGTGGCCCAAATATAATTTTACTAAAATGAATCAAACTAGATGATATACTTAACCAAATTTGACTTTCAATTAAAAATATTTAAATTTATGTGTTGATAAATTGACCTAAAATATGACACAACTTTTAAGTTTCATAATTCATTTATTATTATTTTTATTTGACATTTATTTTTGGTAACTAATAAAACTAATTTTTCACCAACAAGAAATTCCCTTTTTGTTATCTTGATCTTCACATATCTTGTAACTCACAAAGAACTCTTAATTTTAGCATTCTACTAGTGAAACTATTGTTGTTGTTGAATCCTTATAGTCAATTATATTCATTATTTTATGGTAAAGGGATGCATAGTTGGCTAAAAATTCATTTTTTTGAACCAACTCTTTTTACCCTAAAACTTGAAACACATCTTATAGCAATTTTGATAAAGAATTCATGTTTGACCTATTATAATCAATCCATTGATTCTTATATTAAATATGGTATATGTAGGATACTTTGTATCAAGTTTTTGTTCAATGTAGTATCTATACTAAGCTTGTTTGTCACTTCTTTTATATTTTAAATGTTCAAGTTTTGGTACTTAAAACTAGTTGGAGCTATTTGTTTGCAAGTTCATCTTAAAATTGAACCAATTTTTTGAGGATCTTGTCATTGGCTCTTTGACCAATACACAATATGTCCTTCCATTATTTTGTTATCAAATAACTCCCTTCTATAGGTGTTAACCCTATTAACAATGGTCAAGTGTTGCTTTCCCTTAAGTATTTCTAAGGTATTTAATATTTTGTGGATAATTATATGTGGGAAAATATTGATCTCTAGCTATGGAGCATATGATTAATTTCAAATTGGGTGTAATCTTTATCATGTTAGAAATTTTCGTAAGCTCTAGTTTTGTAGCATGTCTTAAAGAATTTTCATTTGTAGAATACCTAATCAAGTAGCAAATTTTAGATAGCAAGGCTAGAGGTGGAACCTTATAACTAAATTCTCATTAAATTCTAAGTCATAGGATCAATCTCTATGGACTTTCCTTGCTAGAAATTAGAAATATGAAGAATTAATCCTACCATTTCCTATGCTTCATTCCTTGCTTAGACCATGAAGTTTTTTTAGTGATTAAACATATTCATGATTTTGTGTCTAATTTACAAATCAGTCCTTTCAACAAGATGTTATCTTCATGTATGAAACATGATTTGCATTGCATGTTTCACAAATACGAAAATTTAATGATAGGCAATTATTTGAGATGAAAGAGATATAAAATTCTATGAAAATTGGTATATGCTAATTTTATCTTGTCTATAGCAATTTTCATAATCTTGTATACTAAAGAATATAGAATAAAAGGTAAAATAATTCTTTAAATTGACTACTACATTACAATTTATAAATTAAAATCATTATTTCAAACATTACATTTTTTTTACTAAAATAGTATAAGTTTACAATCAACCACCTCTTCTAATATATTACAAAAAATAATATTTTACCAATATCAAATTTTATAAATATATAACATTAATAAAAAATATAATAATTATTTTACAAATAATTTAAATTCATAAAATATTTATACTTATAAACTATTAAAACACATTTAATTGTTCTACTAATTTATTATTGAAATAATTATTTTATTATTTAGTGAGTGTACTTATCTGCCACCCTCTTGTGTCAATATTGTACTATCCTTTAATCAACTAGCACTTGCACCAAAGGGGTGCAAGGGTTACACCGATAGAAAACTATATAAAAACGTAATAAAGAGGTGTAGTTGAGATATATACAATCTTGTTTGTAAAATTTACAAAATATTTGTAAAACATATATTGGGTCCAAATCTCTTTACCCTCTTCCCTAGTAAGCACCTCACT
>VDFB02142024.1:0-85710 GCA_007258455.2 Sequoia sempervirens
CTCTCTTTATCTATCTTTGTCTCTTTCTCCTCCATTGTCTTTTTTTCTCCCTCCTTCTTGCTCATTTTTCTCTCTCCACCTATCTATATCTTATCTCTATCCCCCTCTCCCTTTTCTCTTCCTTCTCTTTCTCTCTTCCTCTCTCTACATTTTTTTCTCCTTAAGTGTGCAATGGGTACATTGAAGAGGTCTTAAAGGAGAATTATCAAATCCTTAATAAAATGGCATGCTACCTTGAGCATAACTCCCCAAGGAAACATGCCATCCTTGGATTGTTGACATGAAACAACCAATCAAAAGTTAGTTTCTCTTTTCTCTCTCTTTTCCTTTGTATCTCAAATTATATTTCTCTCTCATGCTCTATCTCTCTTTGTCTATTCCTCTCTCTCTCTCACACACACACTCTCTCTCTATCTAAATTTGTCTATTTCTCTCATTGTCTATCTTTTGAGCTTTTCTCTCTTTATTAGTCGATAGGCTACATATAGTGTGAGATTTGAGCCTTAAACAAGTCTCACACCTATAAACCATAATCAAGTCGTTGGAAAACAAGTTTTGGTTGCCATTTAATGGTAAAACCAACTACCATTTAATGGTAAAATGCTCTAAGATATTAGGTAAAAGCCTCCAAAATCTTACTTATCACATAAAAGCTAGATAAATATTGATATTATTATTAATTGTTTACTCTAGCCACATGCAACTAGAATTTGCAGCACATCCATGCACAAACACATACTTTCTAACATATTAACATACACATAGTTTTCTATCGGCATAATCCTTGAACCTCCTTTAGGTGCAAGTGCTAGTATATATACCTCTATATAGAATTGTATCCCTCTCTATTTCTTTCTCTTTTTCCTAATCTCTCCAAAGATTAATTAATCTATAGAGTTTTTATATATCAATTTAATTTGTTCTATATAAGAATATATTAATTATTAATTATAATAATTTCATATTTATATTTAATCAATTTTATTATAAAAATATAATATATAATAATGATATAACCTATATATTATTATATATAATAATAAATATAATTATATTATATATAATTTAATCTATATTATATAAAATATATATAATATATTAATTATATTTTTTATTATATAAAATATACATTATATAAATTATGCTAATATCTACTTAACTATTTAGGGCAAAGGATGTCATAATATTAAAATCTAAATGTGCTCATTTTTAGGATTTTGGCCATAATTTTCATTTTAATAAACATACTCTAAAACCCTTGTAGAAACCTTATTTTTAGGCTGCAACTCGCCAAGTTGGAGAAGTGAAAGGTCAATACTAGTAATGAAGAGTTTGGAGGAGCGGAAACCAATAGTGGCAAGAAAGCAGCAAAAAGAGAGGTGTTTTGTATGCATTGAAATTTATAAGGTATTTAAGTTGAGTTTTAGAGAAGAGGGAGAGAGACTCTCTCATGGAAAAAAGGGTGAAAAATGATGAATGGTTGAGATTCATTTAATCGTGTTGCATTGATATGGATGCAAGATAGTCATCGATATGCTTTTATAGGTCACCTTGTTCATAGGGGGAACACCTTTGACTAAAAATAAAAATTTAATAAATATAAATTTGTGATTTGTAATTAAAAACATTGAACCACATGAAGGGCTAGTAGAAGAGTGCATGTGAAAAGAACTGGTCTTCATTCCTAGTGCATCTGTTGACACGTTCATGCCCACAAGTACACCAACAGTGTTGGAGTAGGACACTCCAGTGCTTCCCATTCTCTTGGAACCTCATCTTTCTTCTACTGCAATACTATGTGAATGAATGAATGAAATATTTTAATGTTGTCCATCTCTAAATGTGAATCTGAATGTACTATTCACACTACTCCAGTGGCAAGATTCCTATTATATCCAAGTGTTATGGGAATATGTCTCAGAGAAATGTGGTTTCATGGAATGCCATCATGGCAGGGTATGCTTAGAATGGTCACATGAATGATGCATTGAATCTCTCCAATCAAATGCAATTGGGAGATACAAAGCCAAACCTGATTACATGGACTACTTTGATTGCAGGGTATCCCCAAAATGCAGATTGTGACAAGGCCTTGAAGTTGTTCTTTGATATGCAGTTGAAAGGTCTGAAGCAAGGGGTGATTTTATGGATTGCAATTGGTACTGGTTATGCTCAAAATGGGCATGGCAGGGATGCCTTGATACTCTTCCAAGAAATGCTTCAAGAAGGCTTTGAACCCAACTCAAACAATATAGCTGTGGTATTGATATTGTAAATTTGCAACAGGGGAAAGTTATCCACGGTTACACATTTAGAGGAGGATTTCAATTAGAAGTCATTATGGGAAGTGTCCTTGTAGACATATATGCCAAATGTGGGAGTACAGATAATGTACTTCTTGTATTTGATAAAATATGTGATAAAAATGTGGTGTCTAGACTTCAAATATTCCATATACATCAATAATTTGCTTCAATTAATAGAAGCAATATACATCAAGAACCAGCATGATGAACAACTAACTTAAAGGGTAATTGGTTAGGTAGTAAATTACATCACAAATAAAACATTTTTTGTAATCCTGCTTTCCATACTTGTCTTGCCTGCAAATGAAAACCTTGGAATTTCTTGTTCTTCCATTCTGTACCCTACATATTTATTGTTCAATACAAATCCATCCAAAAATAGAAGTTATAAATGTGTTATTTACCTACATTTTCTAGTCAATCCACTCCTTGTCTCCATTCATTCATTCAACTGGTGCTGAGATGTCTATCACTCTCCTTGCATGGGGAGAGGTTGACATGCAGCCTCTCAGAAGTGAAATTAATATGTATCTTGAAATGCTGAAAAGTTAACACACAATTTTAGAAAGAGATCAGTTCAGTCTTTGACCAAGATTTTTGCTTGTTACCAAATTGGCTGGATGATAATCTAAAGTCAAAATAGGCAGTATGATTTTTCAAAAATTAGTTGTATTTTGCGACTGAACAAAACTATGGCACTTAAAATTTTAGTGTATTTGTGGTGTAACTCATAAATGTTTAAATATATTTGTCCTGTGATTCATAAAACTAAAACTATAGATCATAACACTTAATAAATGCTTATTTAATTAGTAAGCTACCCTGCAAAAACTAATAGATATTTTAACTTAATCTAAGAATTGGAGATTAGTCAGTTGTACCATAGAGGTACAACTACTAGTAGACATTTTTCCCTTCTCAATTACTAATAATCGTCATATCTTAATTTCTCGGAAGGATTTTTTTTACATTTAAACAAGAGCAACTCTTAGGTCACCCATTTGCCTGCAATGCTGTAAAATCTTTCAGAAATCAACTACTGTTTTTCATAGTTCCATTGCAGTAAAACTAACAATAATGGTGAAATGGGTCAACCTACACAAAGTTGTGATCTAGATACTAAAAATGCCAGATAACATGAGGAATTTGCATACTCTCCAAAGTCAAGTATCTGGACAAAAATATTAAATCGTGTACAATGCAGGTGCTTGTTTGTCTTGGGCATTGAAAGCAGAAATGTTTTTAGATTACTGATAGAGCCCTTTGGAGATAAGATTAGACCTCCCAATACATGCAATGGAAGGCCTTCATCTGTACAAAATGAAATTAAGGAACCAAGGTCCAAAACTTGCGCTAAATGAAGCTTAGCAAAATTCTTCAACTTTCTTTCTTAAATTGGTATGAAAACCAAATAACACTACCAAGCAATTCATAAAGAACCTTTATAATGATTCACCTACCAGGATTCCTACTGCTAGAAATGTTGATCGAAGAAGTAACTTGCAACTGATTAGTAGTGCCTCCACTCGCCTATCTGATTATTATATGGACTACTCTACTATTTTGTTACACTGCCAACTTCAATGTCTTTTGTGGCATTAGTCTCTAATCCACTCTTTAGTAGACTAACATCCTCATCTGTGACATTGCTCTCTTTCAGAGGTATAAAGGATATGCTTTTTGCATTGACTTGTTTTGCAGACTCCACTGCCCAACTGTAGATTATCATGCCAACGATAGCAACTAACATTCCCATTATATTTTTAGCAGTGAGTGCTGAATCAAAAAGCACCCAACCTAGTTTAAGAACGCAAACAGTTTTCATGTGTCCCAAAACCTGAAAAGGAACTGCAGAGAAGCGCCCAATGCAGAGATACTGGCTTAGGTTAAAGAATACTGGTAATGTACATGAAAGTAATATAAAGAACTGCACAAAGTTTGTGATGAGCCCAGCTGGCTCCAACTCAAACCCCTGATTTCTACTGACTTGCTTTGTGTTTTTGATTGTTTTTAAGAAGATTTTTAGCTAGAAGTAAAGGGGTGCCAGGCATAAAATGCATATAAAACTGAAATTTAAACTAAATCTGAGAAACAACTTATGTATTAAGCATTATTCAACTGTTACAAATAGATCAGGAACACCAACATACCCGAATCTCTCCAGAATAATTAAATAAAGAATTTTTTGACTTGCCAGGCAAGAATGACTGAAAACTGATAAATAGCAAGCCTAGAGCTCATATCTACTTTCTCCCACTCTGAAACTAGGGAAAATTTGCTGAAAGAGGTAGATGCCAGAAATGAAGACAAGAAATGAACCAAAAGTTAGGCATTTTGGCTTCCTCCTTCACACGCCCTTTCCAAGGAGGCACACCACCCAATGCAAATGGTACGGCCTCTATAGGTGATGATGATCATTTATTGAAAGCAAAGAAGCTGCTGAAGAATGGTGTCCAAGATGTAAATCCTTCTCCCTATTACAAACTAGAAAATACTGAATAGAATTCTGATGTAGCACAGATGAGCTTCTAAATGAAGCTCCCTCAATTGCAACCATTCAACTGACCTCTCAAGTCTCACAATCATTAATTCAATGAAGAATTGTCACTCTCCAATGAAGATTTTCCTAAAACCCTTGTCCTCAGACAAAAACCATAGAGAAGTTTTGAAGCAAAGTCAAGTAATCACATAATGAACTTTACTTGCTTCCTTTTTTCCTTATAACCCCAAAAGACATGACTTCCAAGAAATGACACCACTTTTGGAAGTAAATACATTTAAAATGTATTTTAAATATTTCAATAGTTTTTTAATCTCACTTTATGAAGTGAGTGCACCTTTATTTGACTTAAGTGATTTATTTTACTACTTTATAATCCTTAAGTCACTTTTTAATTTATTTAAGTAGCTTTTTAATCTTTTATAAAGTCAAATTGACTTTATAATATACCATTAAGTTAAATAATTGACTTAACCACATAAATAATCATAACTCCTTCCAAACTCAATATTTTCTCGTGTTGTCAGAAGCTAGCAAACACTGTACTACAAATGCCTTGACTAAATCCACTACTGGAATGAAGGAGTGGGAACGACAATACCCACTAAAAATGGCCACTAACCCCCTAACCAGATCTTGTCAGCTTACAAGGGTCCAAGAAATAAGCTAACTCAACTGCTCTTGAACTGACTAGAGTGGGGACATTACAATCTGCCCTCCTTGAATTTGGTTTTTCTGCAAGCAAACTCAAAGTTGGATGCTATAGAATACTGTCACCCTCCCAAGTAGCATCCTCTGTCAGTAGATCTTTCCACTTAACCAGATATTCCCTAATAACCTGCCTCTGAAGATGACACTCTTTGCAATCTAGAATGACCTCAGGTACCAAAATCAACTTCCCCTCATCATCTAGGGGTGGTAAGTCTGAAGAAGGAATCACCTACTGTCCCAATGCCTTATTGAGGCATGACACATGGAACACATTGTGAACTGATAGGGACAGGGTTGTCTTTGGAAACTTTCACCGTTCCATGCTCAGAGTCCTTGTCTTGAGAACTCCTAAGGGATCTTTTTCACCATGACCTATAAGCCCTATTCCTGATAATAGAACTCCTGGTCTTACTAACCAACCCTGCTATCATTTACAATGCCTTCAACCAAGAAATTCTTGGTGCTTTTCCTCACATTCTCCATCTAGCCCTTAATGCTCTTAAAGACTAGCTGATCTCCAAATGTTAACAAATCTTGTTGCAGGGGTGTGATATCTCTCCCATGGCTTCAAAACTATCCTGCTATGTTTCTTGTTCCATCTCAAGTCTTCTTTCTTCTATCGCTGCCCCAAAACCTAGGTTAAGGTTTTAGGAGGGCTAGTAGCCCATGAGCCCCTATTAGGTCTCTTAGCCTGAGGTTTTAGGCTATTACTCCTTCCTTCTCGATGAACACCATAAACTCAAAGAAAGAACCCTAGCTCAATTTTGGAGCTCTTCAAGACTTTTGGGGTTTCAGACCTTCTCAGGCCGTACACAGGGTTAACCCTAATTTTTAGAGATTTAGGGCTTTTTAAAGCCTTTCTTAGTCACACAGTGGACTGTTTCCTCTTTCCAGCCACCAAATGGATTGGTGATGACTCCTGGACCTTGCCTGATCTTGGTAAAGGTCTCCTAAAATCATTTCACACCTTAGTTGTTAAGGAGTTGACACCCCTGCTGCGTTAAGACTTGTCTCTAACTGACTTTTCCAAGCTGGGCATCACAAGCTCGCCTAGGAAAAGCCTTTTAGCATGTTTTCTGAACTTCTACTAGCTCCTACCCCTAAAATATGTACACTAATAGAGTTTATCCACCTTCCCAATATCTCCATACTTCTTGGTATGGTGGAAGTGCGGGCTAAAACTCCATTTTTAACACTATTACTAGTCAAAATAGCAACAAGAAACAACACAGTATTTACAAGACAACAGAAAGCGATGGAATTACAAACTACTGAACCAGATAAATGATTCAAAAAGATTCACCACATGCTATTCAATCCAACAAAAACTTTTCTCAAATCATCTATCTACTGTTCCAAGAACAAGAACAGGAAAAACCAGAAAATATTAACAAGAACATTGTTTTTCTTCCATTCCTGAAAACACAGTCCGTACAATCAAGCTTCCAACCCCTTCAAAGGGCGAAGCAAGCTTTAAATATGCCTCCCAAATGGTTAAGATTCTTAGTTCGAGATTTTGGATGACCTAAAGATGCATGTTGTAAAACCCCATGTGTTTTCAAGCACTTTGACAAGATTGGTAAAGGAGACAAGTTGGGGCTTCAAAACCCATTAATGTTTTCCACCTCCCAATCCTTTCATCATAGATTGATCAAGCATTTTTCAAAACTAAAACCCTAGCTAGATGGTCAACATGACCCCAACAATATCACAACAAAATATGACTTCAAACAAAACTTCAAGGGAACCTAGTAATTTCCCAGGTGCTCCTGCACCATTCTCCCCCTCTTAGCTCAGACATGAAATATTGGAAGGAGAGAGTAAGGACAGGTCAATGCCCTACTTTTTAAAATCAGCTTCATCCACCCAAGTAGCCTCAGATTCAGGCTTGGTCTTCCACTTGATGAGGTGTTCCATGTACACCTTGTGTCTTGTGGTCTTCTTCACCCTTGACTCCAATATCTTCTCTACCTGAGGCTTGTCCTAAGTAGGAATGGACATGTTGCTAATATCCTTTAAGATTTCCTTGCTGTTATGACCATCATCTTTGACTGATCCCTTGTACTTGATCAAATCAGCAACGTTGAACACTGGAGAGATGCCCAAATCTGATGGTAATTCCACCTTATAGGCATTCTTGCCATATTTGGCCAACACCTTGCATGGACCCACTCTTTTCATCTATAACTTGGTTTCCATTCCTTTCTGCAATTTGGATTTGTTGAGGTGGACCATAACATAATCCCCAACTGCAAATTGTACATCTCTCTTTGACAAATCAACTTTTTCCTTCAACTTTTGGGTTGCTGCTGTAACTGTTTGCTTGACCTGCTCATAGATCTCCTTCATTGTCTAACTGAAGTCTTCTGCATGTCCACTTCTATTTTCCTAAGATCCAAGGTCTTTGAGTTCACAAATTCCTCTTGGGTGCATCCCATACACAACCTCAAAAGGACTTTTCCCTGTAGTTCTATTTACACTGTCATTGTAGGCATACTCAGCTTGAGAAATCACCATATCCCATGTCTGTCCATACTCCTTTGTTAGACACCTTAGAAGATTACCTAACACTCTGTTAACCACCTCTGTTTGACCATCGGTCTGAGGATGGTAAGCTGATCCAAATGACATATTGGTACCCAATCTGCTCCATAAAGTCTTCCAAAAATGGCTCATGAATTTCACATCCCTGTCTGATACAATGCTCAATGGCAATCCATGGATTCTTACAACTTCCCTGAAGAAGAGATGGGCTATGTAAGTTGCATCATGTGTAGTATTGCAAGGGATAAAGTGACTCATCTTGCTAAATCTGTCCACAACTACATAAACACTGTCAAAACTAGTCTTGGTCTTAGGAAGACCTACCACAAAATCCATGCTCACACACTCCCATGGTCTGTTAGGAATGGGTAAAGGTTGATACAAACCAGCATTGCTAGCTCCCCCTTTGGCTTCATGCAAACAACACACTGCTCCACATACCTTCTAACATCTCTTGCAAATTTAGGCCAATAATAGAACCTTTGCACTAGTTCTAAAGTCTTATTGATACCAAAATGACCACTAAGACTGCCATTATGTTTTTCTTGAATCAAAATTTCCCTCATTGACCCTCTTGGAACACATAACAAATTACCCTTAAATAACAGTCCATTTTGCAGTGTAAACTTAGCATATTGACTATGAAAATGATTCTCAAAATCAGAGCATACCTCGTAGGCTTCTGAGAAGTCTTCATCCTCACCACAGAGGTCTTTAAAACTCTCTAATCCAATGCTTTTCAGTTGCATTTCTTGGACTGTCAACAACCTTCTGCTTAATGCATGTGCCACCTTGTTCATTTGCCCTTTCTTGTGCTTGATGGTAAAAGTGAAAGCTTGGATGTATTCCATCCATTTCAAATGCCTATTACTCAGCTTCTCTTGGGTGTTAATGTAACTAAGTGCCTGGTTATCAGTGAAGAACACAAACTCTTTTGGCAACAAATAATGCCTCCACTTCCTAAGGGACTACACTAAAGCATATAACTCAAGATCATAGGTAGAGTACTTTTTCTTGGCTTCATTGAGTTTTTCACTAAATAAGGCTATAGGCCTACCTTCTTGACTAAGTACTCCTCCTACTGCTACTCCACTTGCATCGCACTCAACTGTAAACAAGTTATCAAAACTAGGCAATAACATAATGGGTTGAGTTGCCACTTCTTGTTTCAGTTTTTCAAACCCTTTATCAGCTTCTTGAGTCCACTTAAACTTTGTCTTCATACCACCCTTGATTGTATCTAGTACTGGTGCACATATGCCACTGAAATTCCTTATGAATTTCTATAGAACTGAGCTAAACCATGAAAAATTCTTACCTCTGTTGCTGTGGTTGGTCTGGGCCAGTTTAGGATGGCTTCCACCTTGCTTGGATCCATCTTTAACGTTGCTTGGGATACTACAAACCCCAAATACACAAGCTCTTGTTGGAAGAACTCACACTTCTCAAGGTTAATTGCCAACTTCTCCTCTTGCAACCTTTTAAGAACCATCTCCACATGCTTCAAGTGTTCTTCTACCATCTTACTAAAAATCAGTATGTCATCAAGATAGACTACCACAAAAATTCCTGTGAAATCCTTAAACACCTCATTCATTAGTCTCATGAACATGCTAGGGGCATTTGAGACGCCAAATGGCATCACTTTCCACTCATATAAGCCATCATTTTTCTTAAAAGTTGTCTTCCATTCATCACCTTCCTTAATTCTGATCTGATGGTAGCCACTCTTGAGGTCCAACTTAGTGAAATACTGTGCTCCTCCAAGGAAATCCATTAAATCTTCAATTCTAGGTATTGGGAACCTATACCTAATGGTGATCCTATTGATTGCTCTAGAATCAGTACAAAGTCTCCACTTACCTCCTTTCTTAGTTGCCAAAACCACCGGGACTGCACATGGGCTGATGCTCTTTTGAATCAGACCTTGATTCAACAATTCTTCCACTTGCCTAGCCACCTCTAGGTTCTGCTCAGGAGTGAGCTTGTATGCTGCTTTGTTAGGAAATGAGGCTTCAGGTATGAAGTCAATTTGATGACTTATTGCTCTCTTTGGTGGTAGAGTTGCTGGTGTACCATCACTCACTATACTCTTGTATCTATCAAGCAATTTTTGGACTGCTTCTGGTAAGACTTCCCTTTCAGCCTTTTCCTCCTCTTTGGGCTGCATCATGATCACATACCCTTCATTCCCTTGGTGTAGATCCGTAATGAACTCCTTGCCACTGCTCAACATGATGTTAGGTACCTTTGATTGTCCCTCATCTTCCTCTAAGAGTGACTGCAACTTGAAGGTTCTTCCATCCTTCTTGAATGAAATGGTGTTCTCTTTCCCATCATAAATGGCACTTATGTCATATTGCCATGGTCTGCCCAGTAGAAGATGACATGCATCCATGGGTAATACATCACAAACTAGCTTATCTTTATATCCTCCAATTGAAAATTCCACTGTTACTTGCTCATTCACCAAAACACTATGCCCCTTATTCAGCCATGTGACCTTGTAAGGGTTGGTATGAGGTACCTTCTACAATCTCAGCTTAGTTACTACCTCCTCTAAGATTATATTATCTGTAGAACTAGAATCTACAATGACCTTGCATACTTTACCAAGTATTTTGCACCTTACTCTAAAAAGAGCTCTTCTTTGCTTAGGTTCCTCCTTGACTGATTGTCTGATCAACACTCTATTAAACATCAGACTCTCTCCAATTTTAGATTCTATATGACTGATCTCAGTTGCCTTAGGACTCATGGTGTCCTCTTGTGCATAAGCCACTCTCTTTTCATTGCTTGAAGAAGAAGCTTTCTCTGGGCATCTATAAGCAGGGTGACCTAGTTGGTTGCAATGGTAACACTTCATGGTGGCAAAGTAAGAGTTACTTCTGCCTGCTCCTCTTCCTCTATTTGAACCTCCTTGAGGTCCTCTTCCTCTATTAAATCCTCCTCTTGAAGATGCTTCACCTCCATGCTCAGTGAGTTTTGATTCTCCTTGGTTTCTTTGGTCACTACCTCTTCCTTGGTAACCACCACGCTATCCTCTTTGATCTCTTTGATCCCCGCCTTTGCCTCTGCCCCTAGAAGACTGATCTTGCCTCCTCTTGTTCCTTTCCTCTATCTTGATAGCCAACTAATAACATTGGTGTACTGTCTTGGGACTTAGTAAGGCCATTTCCTCTTGGATATTCCACTTCAAACCATTGAGATACCTAGCCACTTTGAGGCTCTCATCCTCTGTCACATTAGACCTCATACAAAGCTTTTGAAACTCCTTAGTGTAAGTGCTTAGATCTTGGTCTTTCTACCTTAGGCTCTGCCTCTTCTTGTGCAATTGGATCTCATAATCATTAGGCATGTAGGCTTCTTTCACTTTAGCAACCATTCCTTTCCAAGTTGCTATGGGTTGTTTGCCTTCTTTCTCCCTTTCAGTCTGGATGAACTTCCACCATGTCAAGGCTGATCCTCTCAACCTTGATTTTGCTACCTTCACCTTCTGAGCTTCAGTGACTCCATCACACTCAAAGTGATTATCCATGCCTTCTATCCAATCCATTACCAAATCAAGTTCCATCTTTCCACTGAACAGTGGTATGCCTTCAAGTGCTTTTCCACTCAAGGCTTTCAATGCCTTCAAGAAAGGCTCCTCCTTCAAAACAGGATCAGGTACAGGGGTCTTATCCTCCTTTGCTATCTCTTCTTCTTTTGGAATTCTTCCCTCAAACTGTGCACTTCTTATTGCTGTCTCTAGTTGGGCTATTCTTTCCCTCAACTACTTATTGTCTTCTTCTTGCTCTTCAACCATCCTTTCCAGTTCTGCATTGGTCACCATGGTGGAAGAATCACTTGACTCAATGTCTGACATGCAAGATTTCTTTCCCAAATCTTTCACTGCTTTGATACCAATCTGATAGAGACAGGGTTGTCTTTGGAAACTTTCACCATTCCATGCTCAGAGTCCTTGTCTTGAGAACTCCTAAGGGATCTTTTTCACTTTGACCTATAAGCCCTATTCTTGATAATAGAACTCCTGGTCTTACTGACCAACCCTGCTATCATTTACAATGCCTTCAACCAAGCTATTCTTGGTGCTTTTCCTCACATTCTCCATCTAGCCCTTAATGCTCTTAAAGACTAGCTGATCTCCAAATGTTAACAAATCTTGTTGCAGGGGTGTGATATCTCTCCCATGGCTTCAAAACTATCCTAATGTGTTTCTTGTTCCATCTCAAGTCTTCTTTCTTCTATCGCTGCCCCAAAACCTAGGTTACGGTTTTAGGAGGGCTAGTAGCCCATTAGCCCGAGGTTTTAGGCTATTACTCATTCCTGCTCGGTGAACACCATAAACTCAAAGAAAGAAACCCAGCTCAATTTTGGAGCTCTTCAGGATTTTTGGGGTTTCAGACCTTCTCAGGCCGTACACAGGGTTGACCCTCATTTTTAGAGATTTAGGGCTTTTTAAAGCCTTTCTTAGTCACACAGTGGACTATTTCCTCCTTCCAGCCACCAAATGGATTGGTGATGACTCCTGGACCTTGCATGATCTTGGTAAAGGTATCCTACAATCATTTCACACCTTAGTTGTTAAGGAGTTGACACCCCTGCTGCGTTAAGACTTGTCTCTAACTGACTTTTCCAAGCCGGGCATCACAAGCTCGCCTAGGAAAAGCCTTTTAGCATGCTATCTGAACTTCTACTGGCTCCTACCCCTAAAATATGTACACTAATGGAGTTTATCCACCTTCCCAATATCTCCATACTTCTTGGTACAGTGGAAATGTGGGCTAAAACTCCATTTTTAACACTATTACCAGTCAAAACAGCAACAAGAAACAACACAGTATTTACAAGACAACAGAAAGCGATGGAATTACAAACTACTGAACCAGATAAATGCTTCAAAAAGCTTCACCACATGCTATTCAATCCAACAAAAAATTTTCTCAAATCATCTATCTATTGTTCCAAGAACAAGAACAGGAAAAACCAGAAAATATTAACAAGAACACTATTTTTCTTCCATTCCTGAAAACACAGTTCATACAATCAAGCTTCCAACCCCTTCAAAGGTCGAAGCAAGCTTTAAATATGCCTCCCAAATGGTTAAGATTCTTAGTTCGAGCTTTTGGATGACCTAAAGATGCAAGTTGTAAAACCCCATGTGTTTTCAAGCACTTTGACAAGATTGGTAAAGGAGACAAGTTGGGGCTTCAAAACCAATTAATGTTTGCCACCTCCCAATCCTTTGATCATAGATTGATCAAGCATTATTCAAAACTAAAACCCTAGCTAGATGGTCAACATGACCCCAACAATATCACAACAAAATATGACTTCAAACAAAACTTCAAGGGAACCTAGTAATTTCCCATGTGCTCTTGCACCATGAACCTTATTGTCCACCAATAAATCTAACTCATAAGCCACCTTGCTGACACATCTGAAAATCCTGAATGGTCCATAGTAGCACGGCTTGAGTTTCTCTAGACCCTTCTTCCGAAGGGTAGACTGCCTATAAGGTTGAAGCATCAAATACACCAAGTCATTGATCTCAAAATACCACTCAACCCTCCTCTAATTAGCATATTGCTTTTTGCTGATTCTGAGCCTTCTAAATGTTTTCACGAAGTGCTCTCAAGATGTCCTGATTTTCCTGTAACAGATCCCCAGCACTAGGTACTCTACAATCACTCAACAATAAGTAGAGGAAACTCAAAGCATCATAACCATACAATGCTCTATAAGGTGTCATATGTATATTGATATGGTGAGTGGTATTGTAACAATACTCACAAAATTGTAACCACTTCACCCATTCCTTCTGCTACCTTGAACTATAATTCTGTAGGTATCTCTCCACCCATTTGTTGACAATCTCAGTTTTCCCATCTGTCTATGGGTGGTAGCTAGTGCTCGAAGTAAGCTTTGTCCTACATAGTTTGAATAACTCCTACTAGAAGTTACTCATGAACTTGATGTCTCTTTCATTGACAATGCTTCGAGGCAAACCATGCAACCTGAATACCTCTCGAAAAAATAAATCCACCACCTATGTAGCTAAGTAAGTAGTAGTGATTGGGAAGAAATGTGTGTACTTCGTCAATCTGAAACGGCTCAAAATAATTTATCTGAGTATTAGGTCTCCTACGAGAGTAATACCTATCAAATCTATCCTGATGTGACCACATAGAGGCTTCTAACCCTCCAGGCTGGTAGGATCAAAGCTCTGATACCACTGTGATGAGCCCAACTAGCTTTAACTCAAACCCTTGATTTCTATTGACTTGTTTTGTAATTTTGATTATTTTAAAGAAGATTTTTAGGCAGAAGTAGAGGGGGCGCCAAGCATAAAATGCATATAAAACTTAAATTTAAACTAAATCTGAGAGACAACTTATGTATTAAGCATTATTCAACTATTACAAATAGATCAGGAACAACCAACATATTCAAATCTCTCCTGAATAATTAAATAAAGAAGTTTTTGACTTGCTAGGCAAGAATGGTTGAAAACTGATAAATAGCAAGCCTAGAGCTTAGATATACTTTCTCCTACTCTGAAATTGGGAAAAATGTGCTGAAAGAGGTAGATGCTAGAAATGAACCAAAAGCTAGGTTTTTTGGCTTGGTCCTTCACACACCCTTTCCAACGAGGCATGCCACCCAATGCAAATGGTATGACCTTTGTAGGTGATGATGATCCTTTATTGAAAGCAAAGAAACCACTGAAGAATGGCATCCAAGATGTAAAGCCTTCTCCCTTATTACAAACTAGAAAATACTAAATAGAATTTTGATGTAGCACAGTTGAACTTTTGAATGAAGCTCCCTCAATTGCAACCATTCAACTAATCTCTCACATTCTCACAATCACTAATTCAATGAAGCATTGTCGCTCTCCAATGAAAATTTTCCTGAAACCCTTGTCCTTAGACAAAAACCACAGAGACGTTTTGAAGCAAAGTTAAATAATCACATAATGAAGTTTGTTTGCTTCCTTTTTGCCTTATAACCCCAAAAGGCACAACTTCCAAGAAATGAAGCCACTTTTGGAAGTAAATACATTTAAAATGTTCTTTAAATATTTCAATAGTTTTTTAATCTCACTTTATGAAGTGAGCGCACCTTTATTTGACTTAACTGATTTATTTTACCACTTTATAATCCTTAAGTAACTTTTTAATTTATTTAAGTGGCTTTTTAATTTTTTATAAAGTCAAATTGACTTTATAATATACCAGTAAGTTAAATAATTAACTTAACCACGTAAATAATCAGAATTCCCTCCAAACTCAATATTTTTCCGTGACGTCAAAAGCTAGCAAACACTGTGCTATAGATGCTTGCACTGAATCCACTACTAGAATGAAGGAGTGGGAATGACAATACCCACCAAAAACGGCCACTGACCCACTGCTCCTAAACTAACCAGAATGGGGACATTACAAAGTTCAACAATAAATATGATTAGATTTAATATTTCAAAAAACTATGGTTTCATCAAGCAAATAGTTGAAAATTATACTTGGATTCGTAAATAGACTAAATGCTTAGCAGTAGTATAGTACGAGACTCACAATTGCACAATATGAAAATTGATAGTTTAACATGTTGCGTCCATTTAATAATAATCTATAAATGGACCAAAAACTAAAAGAGAAGCAGCCTGTATAGGAGCAGTCTTGCTTAGGAGATCAAATGAGCCAATGCTGTATTTATTTTGTAAGGAGCCAATTGACTGCAAGAAAAACCAAAAATGTCAAAGAATTAGCATCCAATGAGAACACGACTATATAAAATAGGCAAATACAGCTATAGGAAATATGGAATTGATAACCACACAATAAATCATGGAATTACAAATTTTCAGAACTGAATCCAATTAATGGAGTAAAAGGAAAAGTCATTAATTGTTTGGCACTGTTTACTGTTATTTCAGAAATAAAGTCAAAGTGGGTTTCCAACAACTTTTGACGCAGCTATTAGCAGGAAGTATGGCTGGCTATTACAAGAAAGATACAAGCAATCATCAAAAGAGGCCAGTGATGATGCATGGAACAAAATTAAAACATTACAATTGACAGAAAAAATTGCACAGAACCGATAGGCAAGCTGAATCAAATAAACGTTAAAACAAGACAAATAGAGGAGAAGATGACATTGACATATGGAAGCTAGTTAAATAATAAAAACACAATGCACACAAACATGTATGCAGGGAAATAACTGAAACACAAGTTAGATAGAAATCTCACAACACTAATAAACAACTAGCAAGAAATGGGATTAAAATGAGCACACTGTTATTTATTACAAGTAACATTCTTGTCCTACAATTCTAGGATACTCAATCATAATTATCGTTTATGGAGGGGTCAAATGACCCCCTAACGCCAAGGGTGCAGAGTCGTTCATTTACCTTTTCTCCTAAAGATTTCTAATGGTTAAGGGTGAAAAATAACCAGGTAACAATTGACAACCACTACTTGCACATCTTGAAAATGTAATTTCCAAGGACATTACATATATTGAAGTATGGTATTGTTAGGTCAAAAGAATTCTCTAATTTGTTCAGGCCCCTTCCCACTTGCTCAAGTACAGTCAGAAAATGCTATTTATTTCCGAAGATTTGACAGACCATGTTGCCTATGTTGAGCCATGTAGTTCATCGCAGTCTGGATTGACACTTCTGATTTCTCTCTTTCATAGAAGGTGGCTTCAATCATGGTTAGTTACACTTAGTATTGAACCTTATGGTAAAATCATAATTGGTATCTACAAAGAAGCATGCAGTTGATTGCCATCGTTTGCTTCACAGGAAGAGATATGCTTGTTTCTTAATGTAAAGCTTACTAGACACAAAAACACTCATGCAATTGAACAACTTGCACTGTCTCTACATTATGCCTGTTATCTTGAGGAATCTACTCTTGTCTGGATAAGTCCCATACTCTTATCCTTCTGACAGTATCCCACATTATTATATTAATTTTCCAATGTATATATTGTGTTTTAGGCATTGGACAAATGTTGGCACTGAAATGCTTTTAGAAATTTGTTTAATTTGGTGTATATGTACACCCAAAATGACTCGCCTGGCTTAGATTTTCGGTGCTGCAGCAAAAATGTGCTCGTCAGAGACTCCTCGCAGACATGGTGCTGGTGTTTAAAAAAAAAAAAAAAAATTCAATCTCTACCAAACCCCTTAAACATTTGCTAGAAATACATATTTTGTATTACCACGAGAAGCGCAAAGAAGCCCCTTCATAGATTTGCAGCATTATGCATCCTAGTTCAATACATGACAGGCAGCCATGCTGCAAAGCCTTCCACAGTGAAGTTCAACTGTCCACATTAGACCACAAGGGTACCTTTCCCTGCAGCAATATTTTTGAGAATATCTGCATGTGTCTACAATCATGTTCTTGTGGGAAGATTTTTCTGTCAGCCCATTTGACCACCTGGAGGACCACATGTTCAGGTTAGTCCTCTTCTATTATCTCACCAAACATAATATTGTTAGGTGATTTGCTACATTGCTCACACAGACCTTAGCTAGCATTTATATCTCCACTAAACCCCAGCATATCAACCCCAAAAGTGCCATCTAACCCAAGGCACACACTGGGTCCTATGAACTTCATACCAAACATCACGAGATTTGATGAATAGAGACAACAAATGAACAAACAGAGTGATTACACCTTGTGCAGAGAGATTATATCCATACATACATCAAGAATCCTCCATATAACATGCAACATGAATATGGAGCATGATATCAGAAATGCACATTATAGAATACAGATAACTCATGATGTGGTCAAAAGCTGACAGCATTTCCATTTTGTATTGACTTTCTGTCTCTCCAAACTTAGAACATCATATCTGTTTATATAGGCCTCTCATAGGCTCTGCTGCTCTTCTACCGGGAGAATGCCATTAATGAATTCCTATCTCCTAGATATTGTTTGGGTCAAGGAAAGTGTGCACCATTTATAATTTAGGTGCACAACCTTTCACACTATTACAAGTACAACTTAATTAATCTAATTTGTGGTTTGAATTGTTATTGTTCAGGCAACTTCAAAGTCACCAAGTTTTTTGAGGAGGTTCAATTTTGATGATCCAGCACAGGATTAGAATTTGCTATAGATTGATACATTTAGGGATTGATAGAGCTTGAGATGGCATATATTCCACATTTTGTAAAACATGTTTTGAGTAGGCATATATGCCAAATTAGTATATGCACAAACACAATTATTCTATATTTTGATATATAAGAATTGATATTTGATCTAATTTGTTCCTCACCGTATATTAAATTCTAAGTTATTAAAAAGAGGCGCAACCCACACATTAGGGCTAATATTACAATATAACCATTTGAAGCTTACCAACAAATATATTGTACACAACAGGAAATTAGGATATAGGGTGTGAACCCTAATCCAAATACCTGCAAAACACAACAAATGAATACATTAGGAGATCAAATGCAAGTAAGAACAAGGATTCCCCATGAAATCCATTAACAAAACTCAAAATAGGAATGAAGAGAAGAAAACAATGAAAGAACAAGAAAGTAGATTAAATCCTATTGAAAGCAATGCAAACTCTTGATCCCATGGGGGAATTGGTGCCAATTTGATGTGAAAATTGGCCCTTTCTCAACTCCAATGATGCAATGTTGATAGATGATGAAGAGTGCTGATGAGTGATCCACTTTTGTGAAGAGTCAAATGTGCTCCAAGATGAAAACCTGCATAACCTAGCTATGGATGGATGAATCTTGCAAATGTTTGAAGATGAATTTGAGTAGAGTAAGTTTACTCAAATTGTGGATGTTGAAATGAAGATATGAGCTATTTACTTATAGGATTTCAAGATGGATGAAAGTTCAAATTTGAGCAATGTGGGACTAACATTCATCCAATGATATGGTGCCATTTGTAAAACTATGAATGGATGATGGATGTGCAAGATTTGGGGTTTGTGCCAATAAATGCCAATATTTGAAATTCAAATTTGTTGAAATGACTTGTAAGAGGGAAGGGAAAATGCAATAAATGCCACTTGGCTCAAGGCAAAAGGACATGTGAGAGGAAGTTATTGCCTTGTTGGATGTACATGTTGATTTGGAATTTTTGAATTCAAATTGAGAGAATATTCCAAAAGATGCCATGTGAGGGAAAATAAGGATTTAATAAATGAATTAAATCTATTTTTATGTGCAACTTGCATTATCTAGAAGATGTGACATGAGATTAGATTAAATTAATCAAGGGTCAATTAATTTAACAAGAGATTAGATGATGTGACTTATTTGACTTAGATTTATGGGATTTATTTAAATCAAATAAGAGAGGAATATGATGAGAGGCTAATTAAATAAATATTTTGATTTATTTAATTAAAAGGGATGATGTTAGATTAAATCAAATTAGGTTTTAATTTATTTAATTTAATGGACAGACTTTAGAGATTTAATCAAATAAATTGATTATTTAGTTAAATAGGGATAATTAGATCAGATGGATTGATTTAATTAACATAAGGAATTGACTTAATCAGATAAAATGATTTATTTAATTAAGAGATGATTATTGATGAATTTAATCAGATAAGGAGATTTGATCAAATGGTTAGACCGAGGGATGAAATGATGTTAGTGGATCAGGATCGAGTGTGCGATCAATCTGTATATTTTTTATTAAATAGGATATAGGAGTAAATGATTAAGGGCACATCCATATTACATTCAAATATTGTCATCAGGATATGCAGATAGAGGTAAAGGTTGAGTTTCCCAGTGTCCATAGCAACATACAAAGCTCTAGTAAGGAAAAGTATTCAGTGCAAGGAGCTACAGCTACAACGTCAGATGGTCCATGGAACATCATTCATTTGGCATGCAAAAAAATTGGCATCTTCCCAGAAAGACCAGAGATGTTACTGCTTAGGAGAAAAAAATTAGCAGCTACTGGAAAGAGGCTAAATGTCTCCTGGATGTGCTTACAAGCTTTATACCTATATGTAGCATTTTAAAAAAAATATACAGAAAATAATGGATAGATAGGCAGCTTATCCTCCTAAAATGTGTGATACAGCTGAAATATCATATACATGGGATCATTTAACCACAAAATCTCCTTACTAAGCAAAACCTTCTAAGAAAGTTTAAAGAAGCTCCGTCAATAACAAAATTGTCTAGTTCTCAGAACGGAACACAACAAATAGCCTTGCATGGCCTCTTTTCCCTTTTAAGGAATCTTGACTAGTGGTAACATTTTCAATCTAATGTACTTTGAAATGACTTTCCAACAAGATGAACTCCAATAGGATGTGGGATATAGGTAAATTGATGCATTTGTAGAAAGAGTAATTTAAGTTCAAATCCACACATCATGATAAGACGACCCACAACTCAACATAGGCATGTAATTATTGAAGTGTTTATCCTTAGAAAAGGTCTGGGCCTAGTGATCTTTCCAGATATCCTTGAAAAAAAATATGCAAAACCACTAAAATAGGTTAAGGCAGAAAACCTTGTTAATAGCATGTTTTGGATCACGTTGCTTCTTCCAGAAAATCTCAAAAAGATGAACTTTCATTCCCTTGCTTACCCTCTATCTGCCTGAGCGTCTCCATAGCAACCTGACTAGAAACACGGGTAAAATTTTAACCAATATCTTGCTAATATCCTTTGAGAAGAAGAATTTACATAATATTCAAACAAAAAATTTCACTACTCAATTCTTGGATTGATATCTGAAACCAAAAGTATATTGAACAAGCCCGATAGCTTCCTCTATCGTTTGATGAAAAGGATTTACAAAATATTTAACCTATATTGTTCGAGAAGGATATACCTAACATTTAATCTATAGAAGATATGAAGAAAGAAATTATATGAATGTCTGTGACTAATAATAATATATAGATATTTTTGCATGTTGTGATAAAAAAATGTCAATCAGTAGATCCATGTGACTTAGGAATACATCATAGATGATCATTAAAGGACAAAAGTACCCTAACTCAAAATCCAACTCTGACAAAAGATAATGCCAGGGAGGGCAACCTAAGTCGAATATACAGTGAACATTAGCTCAAATGCCTACAAACAAATAGTTATGCAAAGAATAGAGAACCCTAAAGTGGCCAATTGGAAGTTGCAAGGATTTCTTTAGTTATAGAAGCAATTCTAGAATGCACAATTTCTAGGCATGTCCAACTTGAGGGTAAAGTCATCTTTTAGAAGCTTGTAAGAAGGGGATTTTTTTTGGATTTTTTCAACCACAGAAGAGGAGAGAGAAGCTGAACAAGCAAACATATTTACCTGCAACCAATTAATCATTATTAGTAGGAGGGCCACTACCCTTTTTACATCACCCCCATTAGCATAAGATTATGGTATCTTGGAAGACTGAGCTAGAAAATAGCAAATGGGATGGAGATCACAATGGCTACATAGGCAGAGAGACTTGAATACCATTCAAATCAAGGAAACTCTTACCAGCACTACATTTAAATCAAAGAAACTACTATATTGAAACCAAAGGAACAAAATTATAAAACACTACCTTGAAATAGAGAATACAAAATTACTTACCCAGTACTTGAATTGCCGCATAAAAATAATAATATATCATGGACCAATCCTTTCAGAAAGACACTCAAGACTTCCGCACATTCTTTCCATCTATGCTAGCTTGAGAACTCTTCCAAGATACCTCTTAACCTATGATTATGATATGGTATCAAGTGATCAGTGCCACTATCTTTACTCTGCTCTTTCTTGCCTTGAGAAATAAATGACTTAAAGGAAAGTGATTTGGCCCTATCAACAGCAAGTCTATTTTCCTCTGTAGGATAATAATTGTCCTCTTCATTGTCTCCTATATGCTCGTAAAGATCTTTGTCTCTAGGTGTATACAAATTGTGAGAATTCCCTAATAAGGACACTCCATGTTGGGAAGAAGAATCGAGAGCATAGTCCATGTCATCATATTTTGCTTCAAGCTTCACTGAGGATTTATCCATTGGGTTAAAAGAGTATTGAGACATTTTTGGGGGATGGGATGAGCTCAAGTGGAAAAAGGTAGTGGAGATTTCACAACCGAGAACCAGGTGTAAGAGATGTGATAAAGGGTCGAATTGGGTAAAATACTGCATCCAACTAGTTGGCTTATAATAGTTTTTGTTGTAGCAAGCTATGGTAGATGACGATGGCACAAGTTTTCTCAACACCAGGTCCTTTGTCATTAATAAAAACATCATCATCCATGACGAGTACGAAACATCAGAGAATTGCAAATGTACCATTTATTAATATCATTAGCATTTTGTATACTTTTTTCATTTGTGTCAAAGATCAAAGAACTCTGCAAAGGTACCATTCATTAATATCATTATTATTTTAAATTTTTCTTTCATCGAATGAGGTGAAGGTTGTAAAAATGAGTGTAACCCTTTCAGTCAATCATATTGTCCTTAAATGATCAATAACTGATTTGTTAAAAATTTAGAAAACATAAATTTTTGACTTTGACAAAAAAAAAATTGCATTTCATTGGTTAAAAGGTACATAGATTATTGACCCTGTTACTGAAAACTGAAAACAATAGTTAAAAAAATAAATAAAAAAAATCTATTTATAATGTTGATTTAAACAGCTTTTTCCAAATACAATGTTGAAGCAACCAATCCACAGATCAACTGTATATTGAACCTAAATTCCCCATTACCAAAGCATGAAAATATACACAACATTGGTGTAAGCTGGATCAAGAGAGAAATTTATTGTCTAGGATTCCCACTATTCATCACTTGGCAATCTCAGGCATAAAACATTCGATGACCTACTGTGCATGGCAATAAATGATCATTCCTTGTTGTGTCTGTTAGGAAGTAAGATTGTCTAGAATGTAAAGAATTTTCTAGAATGTAAGAATTTTCTAGAATATTGAAATAACTAGTTCATAAAAAGAACATTCTAGCTATAGAAGTCTCTAGATTACTAGAAGTTTCCAAGCTCCACTATAAATATGAAGCTATTCATTGCAAACATCACTGCAGTTGTAAATTGTTGGATTGTTTGGAATACAAGTTAGACTATTATATCTTCAGCTATTGTCTTTATTTTTATGCCCTATTTTGCCCTGTTTTTATTTATTTATTATTGCTGTTATATTTTGGGACTGTTTTTACATGGTATCAGAGCCAGATTCAACTGGAAATTCATCTAGAGGCTCAGCTAGAAATATTGCTAGAGAGTTTTGCTGCAGGAAAATATATTGTTGGAAATGGTTTGTTTATAGGGCTGATATATTATTGGAGTGTTATTTGGTTGCAGGGCTGTTATATTGCTGGAGTATTGCTAGATTTATTTGAAGGCTGATTTTTTTGCTACCATGGGTTCTTCAAATGAAGTTTTGCCTATCTTTGATGGAAGTGGTTTTGCAGATTGGAAGATTGCAATCAAGAATGCTTTGAGAGAAAAAGCTCTATGGAGGATAGTGAATAAAGAAATTGGAGAACCCCAAAATGATAGAGAAAAGGAGTTGTGGAAATGCAAGTTGGAGCAAGCTAGAGGTATTATTGGTAAAGCTTTGAGCCCCAATCTGAATAGAAGATTTGTTGATGTTGATAATCCAATAGAGCTGTGGGAGAATTTAGAAAAGGATTATAAAAATGCAAACATTGCTAGCATGTTTAGTATAGAAGAAAAAATGATGAATTTAGATCCATCTGATTTTGAAAAAATGTCTGATTACTTCAATGAAGTTACTTTTTTGAATGCTCAGCTCAAAAAAATATGTGTCGAATATGTAAAAAAATATTTTCAGTTGATTGCAATGGTTGAAAGTAAGCTTCCCCAGCCATATAAGGTATTTAAGGAATCAAGGAAAAGGGTTCTTCAACTAAATCCCAATACCCCCAAGCAAACTTTTGATCAATTTTGCAAGTCTGTCTTAGATGAAGAAGTTTAGCTTATTAAAGGAGAACATATTAAGAAGAATTATGCATATACAGCCAAAAGTAAATTTTTGAGAAATGATGGAAAGAAGAATTGGAAAGGAAATAATAAATTTCAAAATAATGAAGGTTCTAACCATTTTTCTAGAAATGATGGTGTAGAAAAGCAAGCTGGAAGAAAGGCCATTATTTGCAGGTATTGTGGGGGTGAGAATCACATGGAGAAATTTTGTTTGAAGAAGAGGGACAATGAAAGGCAGCAATAGAAGCCCAAGCAAGAAAGGTTTAATGATGGCAAGATGGATAAAAATAGCTTTTTGGCTGTCCTTTCAAAAACAAGGAAAAGGTAAATCCACTGTTAAAGGGGGTTATTTTGCTTCAGATTTTAATAAAGAATGGATTCTAGATTCAGAAGCATCTTATCACATGACTGGAGATAGATCTTTATTTGTTGATTTCAATGAAGAAATGAATTTAGATCAAGAAATAACTATTGGTAATAAAATGAAGCTTCCAGTTTTAGGAACATGAATTGTTAATGTGACAAATGGGACTTTGAAAAATATTTTATTGGTAAAAGGATTAGGAGTAAATCTTATTTCAGTATATAAAATTGTTCAAGCTGGATATGAGTTTGTTGTCAATGCTGATCAAGTTATTGTTAGAGATAAAAAAGAACCAAGCAATATAATTGCTATTGGTAGAGTTGATCATGAAGAGAGTCTATTTAAATTTGTGAGGTTTGTTGATGATAAATACACGCACTCTCATGCTTTTATTGCTCAAACTGATTATATGTCAGAACTTTGGCATGCTAGACTTGGACATATAAATTATAAAAAATTACAAGATATGGTTAGAATGGATATGGTTAGATGATAAACACAAATTTCAGCTTCTGAAGGTGTTTGTGAAGGATGTGTGCTAGGGAAACATCACTGAGAACCTTTTGATTCAGGTAAAGCATGGAGAGTTAATCATCCACTGCAACTCATTCATAGTGACTTATGTGAACCAGGTTATACTTCACTTTCAGGTGCCAGGTACCTTCTCACTTTTATTGATGATTATAGCAGGTGAGTATGGGTTTATTTTCTTGAAAGAAAAAATGAAGTATTTGAAGTTTTTCAGAAATTTAAGGCATTAGTTGAAAATCAAAGTGGGAAAAGAATTAAATGCTTAAGAACAGATAATGGGGGTGAATATTGCAATTATGCATTTGAATCATTCTATGAAAGTTGTGGTATTAAAGTGCAAAGAACAACTCCTCATACCCCTCAACAAAATGGGGTGGTTGAACAAATGAATAGAACTCTTTTAGAGATGGCTTGTTGTATGTTGCATTTTAAAAGTTTGGATAATAAATTTTGGGGTTTGGCTATCTCTTGTGCTGCACATATATTGAATAGAATTCCTACTAATGCCCTCAAATATGTTACTCCTAAAGAAGTATGGAGTAGAAAAAATCCTCATGTTGGGTATTTTAAGGTGTTTGGATGTCTTGCTTGGGCACACATTCCTGATGAAAAGAGAAAAAAATTAGAACCAAAAGGTCATAAGTGTTTGTTTATGGGTTATAGCGAAGATTTAAAGGCTTATAGGTTATATGATTTGACAACAAACAAGGTCTTTGTTAGTAGAGATGTAAAGTTTGATGAAGAATCACAACTTATACCCACTTCTCATTCTACAATAGCAAATGCTTCCAACCTTTCAGATAGTTTACAAGGAAATATTGATGAAGATGAGTTGTGCACTTCTACAAATGATGAAAATATCATTGAAAATGAAACAACTAATGTTTTTGACAAGCCATTTTCTGCAGGTAGTAACAATGAAGAAGAAGACTTTTCAGCTAGACAAAAGACAAGGAGCGTTAAAGATATATATGGGCAAGGATCAAAAATTCAAGAAAGAAATGGTAGTGCTTTTATGGCCAAAGTATTATAGATTAATGATCCAATTTCATATGAGCAAGCTGGAGGGAAGAAAAAATGGGAGCAACCTATGAAAGAAGAATATGGTGGTGATATAAATGACCAAAAATCTGTTGGAAGCTATGATTTTCATATTGGGTCAAGTCCAATTACATGGAGCAGCAAAAAGAAAATTACTACATCATTGTCTTCTTGTGGAGCAGAATATAGAGCAGCAAAAGACTTAGGAAAGGAAGCAATTTGGATTTGAAAGGTGAACATTAAGGGGGGATAGTGTTATAATGTTCCCCTCTCCTTTGTATCTTTTTTGTAACATTCTATCCAATCTTAAGGGGGGATGTTAGGAAGTAAGATTGTCTAGAATGTAAAGAAGTTTTTAGAATGTATTAATTTTTTAGAATATTGAAATAACTAGAAGTTGTTCATAAAAAGAACATTCTAGCTATAGAAGTCTCTAGATTAGTAGAAGTTTCCAAGCTCCACTATAAATATGAAGCTATTCATTGCAAACAACACTACAGTTGTAAATTGTTGGATTGTTTGGAATACAAGTTAGACTGTTATATTTTCAGCTGTTGTCTTTATTTTATGCCCTGTTTTTCCCTATTTTTATTTATTTATTACTGTTGTTATATTTTGGGACTATTTTTATAGTGTCAAACCTATGTACCTCAACTTCTCTCCGTTCGCTCTGTCCTAGCCTAGCAGGTTAAACTGCCCTTCCCATTCTTTGCAGCCACTGTTAAACAAATCAACTGAAAACCTCATAAACCGGTGACGGTAAATATCACGTTGGGGAATATAATGTTGCCAATCATTTTGAAATGTTGTTCATTCTTCATTATGAACAATTAACTCAACACATTGATTTTTTGAGGTACATTTTCTGGAAATTGAAATCACAGTCAATAGAATTTCTCGAATTTGCTATTACTCAATGTTTGGCATTTAATTCTCCAGTGTTGGCATTGTAGTCATCTTGGAACACTACCAACATGTCGGAGATTCTTGCTGAAGACAAGATGAATTGACTAATATAACTGTTGCAGTAAAGATATCGGAGCTTCTTTTCTTTGTCATGTATCTCTAGATATTTGGGAGGAAATTTATCATTTTTTAGTGTAGGATGAGTTCTCTTCCATTCCCACTATTCCACAGATAAATATAAGATTGTGTGTCTCCAAAGAGACAGGTCACTTAGATTGTGTGAGCCACTTCGAGAGAACCAGATAGAGGTAACACTTGAGCTTCCATCTAGAAAAGGGTAAAGTTAAGGTCAAAATGTGCCCCTGTTTGTACATATAAGATGAAAGTATAGTGAAATTATCTGAAATTGTATCTTTGTTGGAGATGCAATGTACAAGTGGAAGCTGTGAATGGAAAATAATATTTTTACCTTGGCTAGTGAGAGTTGAAGACCATGCAGCCCCTGCCTGTGGGATTGTCATTGTGCCCACACTTTCCTAGTGAAAGCAAAGTGTTCCTCTATAGAAATCAAGTACAGTCACCTCATGATGGCCAGCCAAGGTAGGAACAAGAGAATATATTCGTTGGTCTGTAATAAGAAATCTAATGGAATAACCTCTGCAGAAATCTAATTGAATGTTATTGGGGAGTGGGAGACTTATTAGAGTGTCGCCTCGATAAAAACTGAGAGAATAAAATTTAGTTGCCAAAGAACGGCTCTAAGAATGTACAAGAATTGAGTTGGCCAGAGGTTGAGGGTTCAATCGATGACTGTAATCTGCATAAAATTTAGCTTGGGTAGGATGAGGATTCATCAGGGAGTCCTTCCAATCTCTGTTCAATGTGGCCAATCTACATTTTGTATAGAGTGCCATCCGACCAATTATGGGTCCCAATGTAACCTCGTTTAAAATTCCTGGAATCAACTCTGAATATACAGTGACTTGTAACATTAATATCACAATTAGTAAATACGTATAACAAAATCCCAAATACAGTCCTAGAATAAAAAGTTTAGGAGATTTAAACATAAAGGGGTAAAATTTTTATTAAACCAAGGAAACATTACAAAGCAAGCGCATTAAATGGCCCTATCAAGTTCAACCAATTGATCCAATTGATGAGACAAATCCAAGGGTAGTTGGCCCTGATCTGCCACATTCCAATCATGCATATGATCAGAAGCCCATTTAGCCAAGCAATCAGCAACACCATTCCATTCACGGGGAATATGATTGAAAGTAATATGCTCTAGAGAGGCACAGAGAGTGAGAATTTGTTCAACAATCAAGGCCAACTGCCAACTCACATTATCCATATACCGCCTTTTTAGTAAGTTCACCACAACATGGGAGTCAGACTCACATATGATCCTTCGCCATCCCAACTGACTGCCCCGCTCCACATCCAATAAAATGGCCTGTGCCTCCATAAGATTATTCAAATGAAGACCCTTATACATAGAGAAAATAAACTGAACATCTCCTGAGCTATCACGGCCCACACCCCCAATGCCAGCATGACCTGGATTTCCACGAGAAGAGCCATCCTAGTTGATTTTTAGGACTCCAAAGGGAGGAGGGGTCCATCTTCAATCCTTATTCACCTTCGGGGTAGGATGCCTGCATCTGTTGTGCATGAGTTGTCATTGCAGAGGAGGAAGATGAAGATGATTACAACAATCAACATCCCAAGGGTCCACCAGCATAGTCATGTCACACTTAGCTGCAATAGTTTCTCCTAAGGAGTGTAAAATTTTCCTCCAAAGGTGAGGGGCCATCAACCTCGAATCCTGAAAGATCCACCTAGTCCTCTCCAACCAAAGGTTCTAGATAATAAAGGAAGGCCCAAGAGCCCAAGTAGCCTAAAGAAAGGAAGTAGAAATAGGGGCCCTACCCCACCGTTCCCCAAATTCCATCGAAGAGGAAACATGCCAGCATGCTGTATTCCACACCCCCCACTAGAAGTGCCAAATCTCCCTAGCATAGGAGCATTGGAAGAAGATATGGGAGACACTCTCTTCATAGCCAAGACACAAAACACACATAGAGGGGCCTTGGAAACCACGCTTACATAAATTATCCCAAGTAAGACACCGATTTTGAGCCACTAACCACATAAAGTTTAGGAGATTTAACAAGACAGTAAAAAAAAAATTAAAAATTGAAAGAGTTTGTAGTTAATAAATAGTTACCTACTGAGCAGGATTGTTGGAGATATAATCTCACCTGCCTTATTTAATGCCCTAGTTGTACCCATCTCATCAACATGCTACGTATCATTTACATATCTGCAGGATATTTCAACATTGAAGAAATACAACTATCATATCTGCATTGGATCACAAATTGATCCCAGCATTAAAGACTGCCTATGAAGCCAGATTTTGGAAATGACATGAAAGGAATTTGCATTAACTACTGAGCTAGCCTCACACATTTTGTGGGTTCATTAGAAAGTATTATTTTATGTTTATCTTGAAGTCTCTAGAAGATGGTTTTAGGTATATATATGTTTTTCCTTGTTGTTGTGTAACATAGAGAGAAAAACAAGGATATAGCTCTCAAGAGCAGAAAAGAAAGAAAAGTCTGTAATGAAGCTGATGATGAAAGAACCTATAAAGCTTTGTAAAAGAAAAAATAGAATTTTGATTAATATAAATTACTAGGTTGTTGTTTATTGCTTTTTTTCATTTTGTTCTCCTCTGTATTTGCTCTATAATGGTGTTTAATTGAATGATTTGAAGCCTGCTATCAGTTTGTGTTTCTATGTTTTGTTTGTTCTCCCCCTTTTAAATCCAACATCTATATTAGAGCTTGATGGTAGAAGATCTTGAAGGCCTGAAGAGCAATGGAGTGTTGGTGTTGAAGGCATTGCAGTTGCCAGCTGTAGCTACATAGCTTGTTGAAACCAAAGGAATCAGTCTCTGAGGTCAATGAATCTTGAAAGAAAGGTCAATGAAGGCTGGAAGAATTCACAAGTTTTTAAAGGAATGTGTGAAGCAGCCAGAAAATAATTTTAGATCATTGTTTTTATTGCTGAAGACCACTGTTTAAGAGATTAGAGTCCAGAGCAGTGGTAATCTCCTAAAGAAGAAGTTGTTACAAGAGGCCACAAATTTTTGTATACAAAATTGGAAGAGAAACCTGATAGAAAGGGAAAATGATGGGTTAAGGAGGATTTCAAAAACATAAAAAAAACTAGAGGTTGTGGCATGAAACGAGGGAGAGAGAGAGAACCCTTGAGAAAGTGGGCAAGGAGCTACAAATAGAAGAGAGTTCTAGGTGAGAACATATGGGAAAATGGAGAAGCCAGGCCACACCATGTTTGAATGGTAAGAGAAGTTGCAAAGAGGCGTGAAGAGATAACGCAGAGTGGTAGAAAGAGGTTGTGTGGAGAGTCACGCTAGTTGGATAGAAGGAATATGAGTAAAGTTAATTGTCTACTCAGATAGAGGATTGTTGTAAGAGTTTTTGAAGTGCTAAAATTGCTGATCTTAGGAAGATTGCTGAAAATCATTATACAAAGGAAATCCCCAGCCATCTCATAATGATAGATCACTCAAGCCTATAAAGAAGAATTAGTAGCCTCAAGGAAATAACTGGCTCTAGTCCTCACACTATTGTAAGGTTTCTTGAAGACAAGTATAAGAATATCTTGCTGACCAAGAAGAAGCTCTCTGTTCAGGAGCACCATCGCCAAGGAAGAAACTACCACCAAAGAGTCTGTATGCTAGGAGAATAAAAGGGTAGTTTGTTAAGCAGGCCAAATAAGTGTGAAGATATTGTAGAATAAAGGAGGAACTCTGCATCTTATAGAGCCTGAAAGAAGTCATTGCTAAGGATCTGAAGTTTTTGAAATAGATGAAGTTCTATTGGAGTGCAATCCAAAGAAAGTTTATCAAGAGGAAGATTATGAAGCTGTAAAAATATAAAGAATGCATTTTGTGATCTAAATCTATTAAAGGAAGAATATTAGATCTTGTTGAATTTAAAGTATAAAGAGGGAGCATGAGATAAAAGACTAAAGAAAGAAAGTGACCCCAGATTGCTTTTTGAAGCCCAATCAAAATAAGTCATTGTTGTTGATAGAAAGGTCCTAGTGCTTCAAGTCATCAGTGTTTGTAGATTGAAGGGAAGACAAAGGTTATCAGAGTCCCTAAATAAATATTGGAGAAGACTTTCTAAAAAGAGTTGCAATTGGTAAATCTATTGTTGTTTATTTTTGCAAAGGAGCCAAGTTGAATGAAAATTTTGTATTGTTGTAGCAAGTTTGGGGTACTATGTTTTTCCTTTGTTTTTATTCTCTCAACCTTATCATCAAAGAAAAGAGATGAGATTGTTGTTAGAGGAAGAATAGAAGTCAAAGAATTTGTTGTAAGTAGGATCTCAGATCTGTGAAGATAGATAACATCCAACGTTTAAGAAGAAGAGACTTCGTTGACATTGTAAGCACAACTAAACCTATTGAAGGAGTTTTATCAGTCAAAAGAAATTGTGAAGAAATAGAGTGAAGGCACTCGAAGCCATTGAAAGATAAGTCTTTGTAATGAAATCAAGTAAGGTAAGTTGAAATTGTTGTTATAGATGGGAAAAGTAGGAAAAAGAGTTTAAAAACATAACAAAAATTTAGTAACTACAAAAGATGTTTTAGAAGAAGAGTTATTAAATTTTAAGAAATGCAATTCAGAATTGGTAGCAAGAATAAAAGAAAAAGTAAAGGAGAAATATGAAATCATATGTGAAAATGATGCCATGAGTAAAGAATTGGATGAATTTAAAAAGAAAAATGTAGAATTGGAAGAGAAATTAAAATTGTCTAAAAAACAAAAACAGGAAATACAAAACAAGTTGAAGTTTTTTGAAGGTTTGGAACAAAAAATGAAAAAAGTAGAAGAAGAAAATAGTTTTCAAAAGAATGAAATGTTAAAATTGCAGCAAGAAAATGATTGTTTGGAGACAAAGCCAGTTGTGTGTGACATTTCATGTGATACAAATGATTTGTGTTTTGATCAAACAAATGACGAGTGTAACTTTGATAAAATTGTTTGTGAAGAAGAATGTATTGATAAAGGTGAACGTGCTAATGAGTCTGAATTTGATTCTGCAAATGATATTTGTTTTGATGACAATGTTGGTATGCAAATTATGAAAAGAATGGGATACAAAGGAGAAGGATTAGGAAAGCAAGGGAAAAGAATGAGACAACCAAATGAGCCAACAATGAGGCCAAAGTATGAAGGTCTCGAGTATGTCCCAAGAAAAGTTAAATTCAAGTTTGAGAAATGAAGAATGTTGAGTGTACACATTGCCAAAGAAAAGGTCATACTAAGGATAAGCGTTGGAATTTGCATCCTTTCCATATATGTGGATTAAAGAATCATTGTGAGAAAATGTGTTTGAACAAAGATTGGAAGAATGAAGAAATGACAGATTGCATAAGAATGGATTGTGGATGGGTCTATGGACCAAGTTGGAAGAAGCTTACAAGTATGTTCAAATAGTTGTACAAATTTTCATATGTGAAAAATGATAACAATCATAAAAGGTATGAATGTTCAAAAGAAATAACAAGTGTTTTGAGTCAAAAGAAGTTGTTGTCTAATGAGACATTTTTAGATTGTGAAGATATTGGAAGTTCCATGTTGATGTATTGAAACAAAGAGTTGGAGAAACTTCCACAATAGTTGAAAAATGCCAAATGAATGGCATCATTATTGAGAGTTGAAAGTGGTTTGACAAATTTTTATTGAAAAATTCAGAAAAAATGGTTGCAAACACAAAACACAAAAGTGTAGGAAGAAGCCTCAAGAGCTTCCAAGTTTGAGTGTTGGATGCCCCATATGCAAGGAAATTCAAAGACTCAGAGAAGTAGTTGAAGCTACCATTGCAAAAATTCAAAGGTTGATACAACAACAGCTGTTGGAGAAACAATAAATTAAAAAGATTGTAGATGCTGAAGCATTAGCAAAAAGAAAAAGGAAGAAGCTCTGGAAACTTTCAGTAGAATAGTTGTGATGCACCAGAAGTTTTGCTCCAGAAAGCCATTGCTCTAGAAATTTAGCTCCAAAAATTTTGAATGGTGATAAAAAAAATTAGAAAGGCACAAGACTAAGAGGGAATGTTCAAGAGAACATAGAAAAGATAGGAAAAAAAGGATAAAAGTCAGTTGAATAAATTTTGTGTAGCAGTACACAAAAATCACATCGTTGATACTATATTAATCAGTAAAAGAAGTCAACAAAAGTGAAGTTGTTGCCAAGTGAAATGAGAAATTTAGGTTGCTATAAATCAATTGAAGATGCTGCCATGATAGAAGGAGATTGTTGTAGAAACAACCAAGAGGATCCAAAGTCACAGTCAAAGGAAGCAGAAAAAAGCAACTCAACTCAACAACAAGCAAGAACTTGGTGTAAGGAAGAAGAAAGAGCATCGAAGCTCTGGAATAATTTTTCAATCTGAAATATAAATCTGATTGTGTATATTTGTGTGTTTTCAAGCATGGAAAGAGCCACAACTCTCAATACAAAAACATGAAAAAAGCAAGAAAGAGAAGATCATAAAAAGATTAAAAAATCTTAGGAGAATACTAGTTGTATGAGGTCATAAAAGGTCAATTGAAGTTGTCAATGAGTAAAGAAATAGCACAGCCAAATGCTGCAACATTTGTAAGTAATGTTTGAAATCTGAACATGGATGCTCTGGAAGTTTCAGAACTGAAAATGAAGATGGATGCTCCAAAAATTTTAGAATTCTGGAAATGAAGGCAGATGCACAAAAACTTTTTGAGAAGGTGGATGCTCCAAAAATTTTCTTGAGATGAATGTTTGTAGTTGAGCTTAAGGGGGAGTGTTGGAGATATAATCTCACCTACCTTATTTAATGCCCCAGTTGTACCCATCTCATCAACATGCTATGAATCATTTACATATCTGCAAGATATCTCAACATTGAAGAAATACAACCATCATATCTGCATTGGATAACGAATTGATCCCAGCATTAAAGACTACCTATGAAGCCAGATTTTGGAAATGACATGAAAGGAATTTGCATTAACTATTGAGCTGGCCTCACACGTTTTGTGGGTGCATTATAAAGTATTATTTTATGTTTATCTTGAAGTCTCTAGAAGATGCTTTTAGGTATATATATGTTTTTCCTTATTGTTGTGTAACTTAGAGAGAAAAAGAAGGATATAGCTCTCAAGAGCAGAAAAGAAAGAAAAGTCTGTAATGAAGCTGATGATGAAAGAACCCATAAAGCTTTGTAAAAGAAAAAATAGAATTTTGATTAATATAAATTACTGGGTTGTTGTTTATTGCTTGTTTTCATTTTGTTCTCCTCTGTATCTGCTCTATAATGGTGTTTAATCGAATGATTTGAAACCTACTATCAGTTTGTGTTTCTATGTTTTGTTTATTCTCCCCCTTTTAAATCTGACAAGGACGAGGGTGGTGGTAGCTTTGGCTCTTCTTCACCCACTTCCATGTTGAGTAGATTTGGTTTTTATTCACCCACTTCCATGTTGATTAAATATGAAAAAAAAAATCCATTTTTAAAGTAATATAAATAATTTGATTATTTTTTAAAATATATTATGTATCATATAAATTAATTAAGTATTTTTTATTGAATAAAATATAAAAAAATATGATAATTGTAAGAAAAGAAAAATCAAATAGCATAGATTAAGTGAAAGTATTATCTAAGCCAAAATTTTCAAATATGCCTTTAGATCGTATTAAACATGTGCAAATACCTGCAAACAATAAGCATGAAAGTCAAGATAAGTGGTTCTTCGATCCAAAGTGAAGGAGAAAAACTTATTTTATAGACATCCATTGGAACGGATAGACGAGATCAAGCTTCTAAAAAGATTCCAAGATCGATGGATGAGAATGCATGCCCCAGAGAAGTGGGTGGTTATGAAATGGACTGTCAAGATTAGAAAGAGACCAAAGATAATCAACGGCTGAGATTCGAAAAGAGATAGTGGAGGGATGATGGAGAAATTAGAAATTAGAAATCATTTAATTCATAAGAAATGAATTTTTGGCCAAGTGGAAGATAAATTATTTATTTAAATTATTTATTTGAGGAAAAAGTAAGTGGGCATTTAATTAAAATGATTATTTAACCATTTTAATTAAATGAGAGGAAATGGAAAAAAGACATTAAATAATTAACTATAGCAGAATTAAAAGATTAATGAATAGATAAATAATTAATAATTATTATTTAACTATAGAGGAATGATAAAGGAAAATAATTAAATAAATGACAATTTATTTAATTATTGAGAAAAAGGGGGTTAATGATGCAATTAAATTTAATAGGTCCAAAGATGAATTAAATAAATAATTAAAATTATTTAATTGATAGAGGAACATGATCAAAGATAATTAAATAGGGAAGAAGACATGAAAATTGACGCTCTCAACCAATACATTTTTTAGTGCCTACAAACCTTCAATATATAATTTTCTTCCAAGAGATGAACTATTTTTTTTAAATTGACATGCAAAAATTAATGATGTATTACATAGAAAATAAACAAAAACAAATGCTATCAAAATTCAAGAGCTCTTCTTACTTTGTATTATTCCATATTTGATATACTTTACAAGCATGCAACATCTAAAACAAATTATGGTGAATCATGAACATAAAATAATAAAATAATAAATGGATAAATTAAAATTTATGTTATTCTAAGGCTTACTCATTTATGCACAAATGGATGTGGCTTGCAAACCATTTGATAAATTAAATATGATTATCATATTAACTCAACATGTTTAAATACATCTATAGACAAAGAATATAGTCCAAAGATACATTTCAGATGCTCATACAAGGGCTTGCAAATTATTTGATAAATTAAATATGATTATTAGATTAATCCAATATGTTTAAATACATCTATAGAGAAAGAATATAGTCCAAAAATACATTCCAAGGATTTCAAGGAGAGGGATAATAGAGACATGCAAAAAGTGTGCAAAGCTCATGGAGTAACAAAAAAATAACAACCCTAAGGTGAGAATTGTGATGCTACAATGTGGATATTTTGACAAAAGATATGGACAAGTTGAGAATTGGAATTCGAGAAGCAATAAATTGCTGATGTTGTTTCTCCAAAGTTAAATCTACACACACAAGAAACATAAATCTACAAAACAATTGAAAGCTCGCCAATCACCTATAAAACACACTATTAGTCATATGAATATCTTATATATTAATACAATGATATAAAATTGGTAATAAATCTAAAAATCTTAAATTTACTATTAAAATTAACAAGAAATTTCTAAATTCGTATTAAAAATAAATCTTATTAAAAATATTCTAAAAGTTAAAAAATAATTATGTTCTATTTTGAAAATATTTTGAATTAATATATTTTTTTATAATAAATATTATAAATCCTATATATTAATATAAAGCAATGATAACTATTAGTAAAAATATCAAATTTTAAATTATGTTTTAAAAATTAGAAAAAATTATATTTCATTTTGAAAAGATTCTAAACTAATTTATATTTTTATAATAAACATTATAAAATTATATATAACATTTTTTATAGTTTAATAATAATTTAAAGTTTATAATATATAATTATATAAAAATATAGCAAGTCAACTTATATAGTCTATATATACAGTCTAAAATACAAAAAATGGTCTAATAGACCATCAAATATATAGTAAGAAAATATTTCTTTTAGTTTTACTTTTTAAAATAGCTTTTTTTTTAATTTTTTTTTAATGTTAAAATTATCTCAATTATTTGCCACAATCTTCTCATTGTCTTGGCTTCCAACTGCTCTAGAATAATTTAAAATGAATAGCATAATATGTCTTATAGAAATTGTTTGTACCATTAAAAAATTCTCATAATTTTGTGTCTTTTATTTGAAATTGTTTTCAAAACAATTGAGGGGATATGAAAATATATTTGAGCATGTAAATCACTATTGAGTCATTGGAAAACAAATTTTAGTTGTCATTTAATGGTAAACCAAAAGCCTCCAAAGTATAAGTAAAAGTCTCCAAAATCTCACTTATCATATAAAAGTCAATATTTCCATTTGGAGTGTTTTTTGTCAATTTTATGAAAACTTTATTTTTCATTTACATTGCTTTATGTTTTAAATTGTATGCAAATTGTTCATAATCAATAATACTTAATTTCTTTAAGGATAGATTTGTCTAAGTTTATTTCATTCTATTATTTAACATATTATTAATTGTTTAATCTAGCCACATGTGACTAGAATTTTCATACATAAACACATACTCCTTAACATATTAATAAATAAATTTACAAAAACAAAAGTTGAATAACTAATAAAAAAAATAGAAATAGAATAATTTTTAAATATCAAGCTATTGATTTTATTTTCATTTGAGATATTATTTTTAAATATGAAAAAAATTATAGTTTGATCTTTTTGGTTTTGCAATTTTATTATTAATTCTTTTAATTTTCTTATATCTATTTTGTATAAACAAGGTCTTTCCATTCTCTATTAAGATCAAAATAAATGTTTTTAAATATAATTAATAATATTTGTGAATTTTTTGCTAAATTTTAACAACTTGTTTGATATATTTAATACTATTTTAAAAAAGTGATTTATTTCATATCATTATATATTTTTTAAATACTTTTAAAAAAATTTAAAATATAGATTGATAACACTAATATTTAGTAGTATTTTTTTTTTCATAGTTTTTTACTATATATATTTCAATTAATTTTTGAAATGAGATTAATTATAATGTAAACAAGTTTATCCCATTCAAATTAATTTTTTATTTGTTGAAACTTTTTAATTTTTAATATTTTAATTTTAAGATTTTTTTCTTATTGTTTTTTTCTAGAATAAAGACCTTGATATTCAATGAAAAACCTATGTTCACTAGAAAATATAAAATAAATATAATAATCAAATTAAATCTATTAAAAATTATAATTTTAAAAAAGTGATTTCTATGATTCCATTTATTGGTCCAATCCAAGGTTTGAAATTAAAAAAAATGGCTTTCAATTGTTTGAGAATAATTTCAAACAAATAACACACAAAGCTATTAGAAATTTTTTTAGTGGTACACACAATTTCTATGAGACACATTATTTTAGACCCATGGAATTTAAGACACATTTGAAAATATTTATTAATTAATTGATTTTTTTAATTTAAAATTTATTATTGTTTTCAATGACTTCATGTTTAAATAGCAATTAAAATATTCAATTAAATTTATAAAAAATTATATTGAATTACTTTTGAAAATAAAATAAATTAAACATAAATTACACTAAAATTTTTACATTTCATTAAATTTATATCATTTTAAAATTCAAACCACTTTTAGCTATTGTAAATTTAAAAACTATTATTTATATTGGTCATTTCTTTTATAGAAGTGGACAAAATTCCCAACTTTTATCCTAGAATAGTTATTGGGAGATAAGTTTTTGTTACCATTGGTCACCATTACAAATTTGGATGTTGTCTCGATGGTAATTGGTGTATTATTAGACTTAAGGAAAGAAAGAGAAAATTTTGGATGCTACCCAATAAGCTCATAAAGAAGTATATTTTAGGTGGGCTTGAGATGTTTTTGTAAGTAGTAATTGGATCTGAATTATTCCCAATTGTGGGCTTAGCTTATTGGAAATACAAGGAAAAATTGTTGTTCAATGCTAGTCATTCATCATCTTGGTCTTCATGCAAAATGAAGAAAAATGTAGAGTAAAAGTGGGAAAAGCTACAATATTTCTAAAGTGAGTTATAAGAGTGGAAGAGTTAGATGTCATCAATTAAATATTTGTATTTGCTAATGGATGATCTCACAATAGTGTGTCCTACTTTTTCTAGAGTGCAATATTGAAACAGTCATTTTTAATCGAGATTTTACCTTTTGTAAGTCATGCCAAATAAACTATTAAGAATTTTGAGATAAATTGAATTAATGGTTTTTGAGATTTTCTATGCAAATTTTAAATATATTTCTTTTAAAAAAATATTATTGTGAAATTTTTACATAAGTTTTAACAACTTAATTTTTATATTTGTAATTTTAAAAAGTGATATTTATTCCATACAACATTTAAAAATTACAACTAGCATAGATATCTTAAACACATATATCTAAAAAATTCTAAAGTCTTGAGGCACCTATGTATATTCATAAGGCTCTCAACACTTTTTACAAACTTGTATTTAAGATATCTATGCTAGTTATACACTAATTTCATAAAAAAATTATATCACAAAATTAATACAAATTAATTGATAAATCCTATTTATTTATAATATATAATTTTATAATTTAATCCTATTAATAAAAAAAATATGTGTCTTTAAAAAATTATTCAAAAATAAAATATAAATTAAATAAGTATTATAAATATGAGCAATTTTATTATACACTAATTTCATAAAAAATTATATCACAAATTAATACAGATTAATTCATAAATCTTATTTATTTATAATTTAATCCTCTTAATTAAAAAAGGTGTGTCTTTAAAAAATATTTTTAATAAGAATTATTTTTTAAAAATATTAAAATGTACAAACTTACTTCTATTTTTTTTCTTCCTAAAATTATTGTTGCACTTTTTCCTTAGCGTTTTCCTCAATTCAAAATTATTTTTTCTTTCTTCTTTGGATTTCCATTTTTTTTGGTTGGTAGTCATTCATGTGTCCTTTCATTATTAATTTTTTAATATATGTTGACACCTTAATATTTAATATATTTTAATGCTTAAATATTTCTTCATAATTTTTTATTGTATATATATTTATTAATTTTTTAAGTGAGATTAATTATAATTTAGATAGGTTTATAGCAATGCCTACAATTTTGAACTTTTTGTTACATATTTTTATTAATTTTTTAAGTAGTACAAAAATAGTTAAAACCAAAGATAATGTATCATATATGAAATTCTACCCTTTATGAAATATATTAGAAATTATAGCAATAAATGAAAAATTGAATTTGATATTATAGTAGGTGATTCTATAGAGGATGCATTGGAATTGAAATACACTTCTTGATAGAATTTGAAAGTTTGCATCATGAAAGACACTTCTTGATAGAATTTGAAATTTTGCATCATGAAAGGGCGGTAGATTCTAAGTTTGAATGTCAACCTATCCAATTTTCTCATTGATGTACATTTTATTCTTTAAAATTATTACAACTAAAATTAAAGATGTCAAAATGTTTAAAGCAACTTAAATAGCTCATGTACGTGATAGTGTATCTACACTCTACGTTCATCTACACCTTTACATTATTCAATAATTGGAGATCTTTTAGTGATAGTTCATTCAATATTTAGGAAAGAAATACATTCATTGTTTACTAATTTTTGATAGGGATGAAATGTAAAATTATTATTGATCATTTGACCATTGAAGAGTGTGGCGTTTAAGTGGATTGCAGAGAAATGAAATACCTTGTGCACACAACCTCTCTACATAGTCTCTTATGCCAGTATCATGATTAACATAGTAACATGAAAAGGCTAAATGAAAGAAATATCCCAAAAATAGTATTTTAATCTTAATAAATTGACAAAAAAATAAAACAATCTCATTTACTATTTTTCAAGAATATTAAAATTGAGAATAAAATTAGTACAATATTAGAAAATATTAAAGTTGAGAATGAAATTAATATAACATCAATTAAATTATTGGTGAATATTTCCAAAAATGAGCAATTTTTAGGTTGGACACAAATATAAAAAATTAAAGAAAAATGCTTAGCTCTTTTGGCATTAGAAAACAAAGAAGGGTGGTGGTGTTATCTCATCCTTTGTGTGATCATCTCACACAAGGAAAGCCAATATCATGAAGGAGGTCTATTCAAAAATGATAATCAAATCCATCATGAAATATTGATCAAAGTTAGGCTAAATACATAGATTGAAACCTCTCTACTAAGCATCATCCTCATATTTCCACACTTCTACTTCACCTATAAAAAAATATTTTCTATAGAAGATTAGAAAAGACCCCATTCTTTTAAAGATAATAAAGAAATAAATAAATAAAATAAAGAAGGCACTCTTTCATTGGTAAAATCAAATACTTTATCACAATGAAGAGGGGTTTTTGACCAGCCAATTGATCTCCAAGATAGCCTCCCCATTTTTGGTATAGATTAGGAAGTTGCAAAGTTATTCAACAATATGATCAGTTAAATAATAAAAATACACAAAGTAAAATGTAGAAATGATGTGTATAGCTTGCAACACAATGTGAGAAGTGTTTTATCTTAGGTTTATATGAGAATAAGGTGGTTGGAAGTGAGCACATATGGTCCAATCTAAAGAGATCTCCATTGGGATCAAAGATAGTGAAGTAGGGAAAAATTTAGTGGTGAATCTTTTCAAATTAGCGAATTTTAGAAATTTCCCAAGTTGAAATTGGAAAATTAATCACACCCAACAGGGTATCCAAATCACCCAGATTTTATGAATTATCAATCCAATGCATTTCCATTTGCCATCAATTTTTTTATGAGGCATATTTAAGCAAAACATTTTCCATAACAAACTATGCATTTCAAATGGACCGATTAATATTTTTGCCTGGAATCCTGGAAGCATGTAATAAAACAACTACATATTCACCAATACTATTAAAACAACATTGTATCAAGACCCATTTCACCAATTAAAATTTACAAATAGTTGTTTGTGAAGACCCATTTCGGAAATTAAAATTTATAAATAGTTGCTTATGAGGACCCATTTCACCAATAACATTAAAAAATAATTACATTTGAAGACACATTTTGCCAATTGTCATGACACCTCCATGCTAATTGTAGGGCCATAATTGCCTAGAAAATTACAACGTATCATTGTATAAGCATGCAAAATTTGCAAATTTTTAATATATCATTTAAAAATCCCACAAAATTCACCAAATATGGATTGATATAAATACAATCAAAACTATAATTTATTCTTACATATTTTTTTTAGTTCTCAATTCGAAGTTGGACTTGGAACCTTGAAGTTGATCGTAGGCAAGTTACAAATTCACAATACACACATTCTTTTAATAACAAATAACAAGTGAGTGAAAACCTAAACTTAAAGATGAGTGATCATTTATTTATTTCGTTATAAGATTTCCTTATCTCTTTTCCATTCTTGCTTTAATCTTAAAGATAATATTAAGTAGGGAATGGGATCTATATTCTCTATCCTTCTTAAACAAGAAGACATTTTTTTCTAGATTTTATTCGAAGTGAGAGATCAATATGTCGAGCAACAAGGGTAAGAATCCTTAAGGTGGTGAAGGGACTTGGAGGCCATCAAATTTTACCTAAAATGCAGAGGTACCATACAATCTTACTTTGGAATTGGAAATGCTTCTGATCCATCAGATCAAGATGGAGCTACATCGTCAACTCTTCCACCAAATATTAATGAAGAAGGCATTCACAATACCTCACCACCATCAAAAGGTCAAGATGACATTATCATTGAGTTAAATGAGTCAAATGAGGATGGAAATACCACAGAAGATGTTCGAAGGGATACCTTGGTTAGCCAAAATGATATAATTGACTTGGATCAAGATGATGTTGGTATCAAGAAAAGAAAAGTAAAATCAAAAGTGGGGCGTGAGTGGGAAATGACAAGGAATTTTCAACTTGTTTGGTTGTCAAGGTACCCATTCATTGTACCAGTGGGGAAAGAAAACAAAGTTGAAATTGCAATAGAATGCATGTGTACACTTTATAGTTGGAAAAGTAAAAGAGAAAAGAATTTGTAGCTAAAGCTTTACACTATAGAAAAGCATATCAATAAAGCTTATGAAAAACAAATCATAGATAGAAAGGAATAATTAGTCGTACAATGGAAATCAAAGGAAGAATGTCTTCATGTTAAGTATGGCACAAAATATGAAGAGCATAAGAAAATAATGTTGAAGCTTGTTGCATGCCAAGGTACAATTGAGGCTCAATTTGGAAAAGCAATGGAAGGAGCACATCTGTCAAAAACTGTTCAAATGAGTGTTGTTTTTCATATTTTGTCCAGAGGGCATCCTATGATAGACTACCCAGAATATTTTAATTTATTATTTTTTTTGGGTGTCCCTCACTTTCCTAGCTCACATTGGTTAGTAAATGCTAGATGGGAATGGGAAAATTGTCTTGTTGTAGTGGAATTTAGCAATATTTAAAGGAGAAAGTAAAAGAGTCAAACTCCATTACATTATCTTTAGATGAAGTTAATGTGACCAGTAGATAATACTTCTTGGGTCTGTATGCATGTGTATACTATAAACAACATGTCCAGAGCCAATCTTATCTTCTCTATGTTCATAAAATGAAGGATAGTTCAACATAAAAAAATCTATTTGAACTAGTCAAGAAATATTTGAATAAAATTGCAGGTATGGACGAGTTAACAATTTCCAAAATTTGGGTGTGTGTAGGAGTTGATGGAGCTGCAGTGATGCAAGGTCAAAGGACCAATGTTTGCACAAATTTACAAACTACTTGTGCACCATACATGCTTGGCATTCACTACATAGCCCACAAAATGAATTTAGCATTTTAAATTGTAAGCAAGTTTCCTATAGTATCAAAAGTTAAAAATCTAGTACATGAGCTCTACGCATACTTCTACCGAACTCCCAAATGTTTCACGAAATTTCAAACTTTTTTTGAGGGAATAATAGTAGGGAACAAGCTTCTCAAGGATGTTGATACCAGATGGATCTCCCTGCATGGACCAACACAATGAGTTCTTTCAAAATATCAATCCTTGATTGGAGTAATGTACAAGCATCGTAGGATAGTAGACAAAGCTCCTGACCTTTTACATAGGTTAATTAATATAGAGACACTCTTGACTTTAGCTATTATTCTCCCCATGCTGGATGAAATGAACAATCTTATGAAGAAATCCCAAGACAGAACTATGTTTATTTATGAATATTCCAAACTATGTAGATATGTATGCATGGCCCTTGATCATCTATATCTAGATCTTACATAAGAAAGCCAGAATTATTTCATGTGGCAGAAAATTATTGATTTGAGTAAGCCTAATAATTATTTACAGTTTAATGCAAGCGAGAACTTATGTATCTATGTACGTAGATATGAGATACCAATGTACCATTGTAAGAAAGCCAAACGCTCTATCACAGAAGTACCTGCTAGAAAGGAAGATTTTAATGATATTGTTAAATCTGTTGGTGATAATTTGAGGGAAATTGAAAAATGTCTTTCCTCAGATATTTATGAAAGATTCCCTCAACATGAAATAATTTAAGCCATGGGTATTGTGTATCCTCAATTTTGGGTAAAGCGAGATAGCCCAAAATATTTTCATGATAAAGTAAATATCTTGACCGAACAATTTTTGAAAAGTGTAACATACAATTAGCATATAATAGAAGGAATTTTAAATGAAGATAAGCTTAGACAACAATGTTAGAATTTTGTAAGAAGTATGATGGACCAGTATGATTCCATGGGCATGGAAAAGGCCTTTGAACTAGGATCAATAACAAAGGTTTGGATAAACTTAGGTCAGAGTGAAATATTATGTGGTATGATATTAGAGTATTTCAAACTTGTTGATTTATGTCAAACAATGATATTGGGATTAGTGGAAGTTGAGAGAGTTTTTATTTCATTGGCATTTTTGAAATCAAAGTTCAGAAACAAACTAGACAAGAATTTGGAAAATTGCTTGAGGATTTCAAAAGGAATTGTATATAATGTCAAAAAAAAATCTTTTGAAAGGGAACTCACAATCTAGAGGTCTACATGTGAAAGAAGAGGGTTGTGCAACATTCCAATACCAAATGTTGGTACAAGTGGCATTGGCATGGTAGTGGGACAAATGACAGTGACACAATAAATGTTGGATTTAAGATGTAGGCTGAAGAAAATGAAGACCAAACTCAAAATCAAGACGACTCAAGATTTAATTTATCTCAAGTTGAACGTCAATTTCAATACCATGACTCCATTTGGGAAATGGAAGTGAATTAGCAACTTTTAGGTATTTATATTTCACTTCATGAATCATTTTCCAAACTATAGTTGATGGTATTTTATATTGTATTCTGTGAAATTGTGAATCATTGCACTTCATGAATCATATTCCAAACTATAGTTGATGATATTTTATATTTTATATTATATTCCATTGTATTGAATTTGATATATGATTCAACATCATTTTTAAAGAACAAAACTTATCATAGTACTTATAAATTCCTATTGCATTGTCATTCACACAATATTTGATAAATATTTGAAAGGAATATGAATCCATTCCTTGAACAGAAGCTAACTATTCAACATCCATAACTTATAAATAACCATTGATTATTTTGAGTTAGAAGATAGTGAATACAATACTAGAGAGCAAGATAGGTCAATATTATATTCAAAATTAAAGAAATACACTTAAGTATTTGAGTCATCTTTTGTTATTATAGAGAAAAATTACAATATTTCCTAATATCCTATATGTGCTATCAAATAGCTTACTATAGGCATCCTAAAAGATGCTTAAATCTAGTTGTATTTCTGATATGGGTGTTCTATTGATTTGGAAAGTTTCATAAGGCTTAGGGTTCTATTTGTTCTTATGTTCTAGAGTTTATGTGTGTTCTAAACCCTCTCAAAAACCCTAGGTGTCTTTTCCTTTTACCTACATTCTAATAATCTAATTTGAATTTGACTAGGTTTTACTTGTTCTCAGTCTCTTAAGTTGAATATCTTATTCCTTTTCGTCCATTTACTCACTGGCCCCTTGAGCCTAGTGTTCTCGCTTGCTACCTGTAGAATCCTTATAAATATTTCCTTGTCTTATGTAGGTCATAAAATTCTTTAATTCTTGTTTTTTCTCTAAGTTTGGGCTTTAATATTCACTCAATATCGTTCGTGTTATAAACCTAGGTAGGCAACCCCTTTTAAGTCATGTAATAAGTGCACGTACTTATTAAAATCATGTGTTATGTTTGGCAGGTCCCATTGACTACTTTCTATTGGTTTCCCTCTATCCCATAGGATTAAATTAATCAAATTAAGGATTTGATGGGATAGTGGGCAAGTGACACTTGGCCACTCTTTTGGTGGGTACTACCACTGATCAAAGGCATCGATGACTAAAGGTGTTCAAATCAACAATTACTATGATATCTGACAAACAAATCTCAATCATTCCCTACCTCCTCACTACCATAAGATGCACATTCTTTAAACCTAGAAGGGAAGCAGGGAGGTTGACATGTAGATAGTTTCAACACTTGTGGAGATCGTGGAGCCCACAGAGTGAAATGAAAATAAATATACATGGCACATTTTAGTTGGTAAATGGTGACAGTCATTTGTAATTATATTTTCAAACTTATTTGACCAAATATGAACCATCTATTGGGCCATATCACTACTAGATTGATGATTAAAATTCAAAGTTCAAGATTGGGGGAAAATGAGTCGCATCAACCATTCTGGTTTACACGATCAAACCATAATGGTGGATAAGACGCAGAGCTACCAAATTACCAATTGGTATGTTTTAAATCCATAAAACTTGATTTAAATTATAATTGCAAACTGTTAAAGCATTTAATGCGTCTAAGGAGTTCTCACTAAAATTTTCAAGCTCATTCGATAACAAGAATTAGGGTTTTCAAGCATCCACAAAACCAGTAAGTAGAATTGCTATCCTTCTTCTTAGTTGTTTAAATTTTTTTGGTAAGTTATCTTTCTATCATTTTTTCATCAAGGTTTTTGGTTTTGTTGCATTTCTTTTAAGGTTTGAAGTTCAATTTGAATGATTAGCATGTTTAGTCCTATTATTACCTTGCATCAACCTATAACCTAGTTGTAAGCTTGCAATTTGCTGAGTAGTAAACCTTAGTTTGCACAAACTCTACTACTATGGTACCCAAAGTCAAAGAATTCGTGTCAAAAGACCAATCTTCTGATTCAAAGCCCTCTAAAATACCTTTTTTCACGGGACTTAACCGAATAATTGGTATCTTCAACCTCTTAGAAATCAAAGGGATAATGTATGTACTTTATCCCTAGAACTAAATTTGGCATCACTAATTATTATTGTACAATTAAAGATGTTTCCCTACTATACTCCAGATGGAGAATTTTCTAGGGATGGTTTGGAAATAGGAATTTTGGTATCCCTTTCTGCAACCCCTAGAGGTTGGACATGGGTAAAGTGGTTGTACCCAACATGTTCATAGATGTTGATCTTCTCAAAGCAATTGCTGCAAACTATGACCCTCTGGTTAGGGTTGTTAAAGCTCATGATGGACATAATTTAGTATGGGTTAATAAGGAAGAATTTGCATATGTTTTCAAGTTGAACACTTGGAGCAGTGATATGCTTAAGATTGATGAGTAGATGTTGAGGGAGGAATACAAAAGGGTAAAACACAACTTCAAGGTGTTGGTGTTGACCAATTTTATGATATCAGGAGGGAAGGGAATCAACAAAAGAAAGATTACTTTGGGACACTCTGATGTTGAACCCCTCCCTATTAAGTATTTCTAACCATATTTTCAAAAGACCTTTTAATCCCTCTACAAAATTCTAGGGTTTGATCCTGGCTCTAGCATGCCAATGTCCCATATTTACATGGATGTGAGTATCCAACATCTTAACATAAATACCTTATATGATTTTTCCACATATATAGCAAAGGAAATTCACAAAGGATTGGTGGCCTTTAAGAGTGGGAAGCTTGGTGTTATATCTTGGTGGTTTTCACTCTTTATGCATATGTTTATTTTCAATGGTGTAGACTATTTTGGTCAGGAGATGGAACTTAAAGGGGTTGTGGATGGTATTGAGATGTTGGTGTAGTCATGGACCCCTATATTGGATAGGAATGAACAAAATACCCACTATGTGAATGCTACAAATCTTTTTTCCACAAAATTGAGATAGGATCTAATGGTAGATGTACCTAGGATCTCCAAGGAGTTACATGATTTTTTGAGGTCAGTTGAAAAGGAGACCTGATTTGAATATTGCTCACAACTTGGGGTATGTAATAGCTTATAACAATTGTATAGATATAAGGGTATTTGGCACACAATTGACACCCCACATACTCCCTAGGGAAGCGCCTCCAAGGATTGGGTTTTTGGAGGTGATGTGGCAACTAGGGAATGTAAATGATTTCTTCCTGGATGAGAAGCAAAAGGGAACTTTTTTCCCTGTACATACACTATGTTTTCTAATTTTTTCATGATTACATATCCAGATGGAGAAATATTGTGGAGCACTATCTCATCCATTACAATATGAAGATCTAGGAATATAGGACATATGACCCTAAGGGATTCATAGTTTGGTTAATTAAGAGAAATAGGAGAGGTTAGTATGTTCACACCCACACTATGCCTAACAATCGCATTAGAAATATTTTTGATCTTGATGTCCAAATTGATAGAATGAAGAAGTGGGGTGTTTCTGTGAAATTGGAAAGATAAATTAAGGTTAAAGAGCTCAATTTTAAAGCTTTGTCATATATTAGTGACACAATTTTAAAGATTGAAGCTGTGATACAAAATTTTGACAAAGCAGTGGAAAGTTTAAAGGAGACTAAAATTTTGCAAGATAAGGGGAAGGCCCCTATGACAGAGGGAGAGTTAGTTGTGTAGCCTTCTAATAAGGTGCACATATATTCAATGAGGAAAGGCACAATAAGGAAGAAACAAATAGTTTCTACTCCTACACAATTTGGGGAGTCAAAAGTGCATTCACCATAGCAACAACTACCTCCATTGTCACCACAACATTCTTCTACCCCTAAAAAAATTAAATTGGATTCTCCAATTAGAGAATCATCCCCTCCAAGGGAGTCATTCCCATCAATAAAGATGTAAAATGTTGAAGCTTCTAGTTTGGTTCACTATCCTATAGAGGACTCAGATGATGAAATTTCTATAACTGATGAGGAATAATGTAGGGGATTTCATCTCCTCAAGGGTAAATAATATCATAGAATTTGAGCCTTAGGTTAAGAAAATCTAATCTAAGTGGAATAAATAACTTTGAGGATGTCATATTCCAAGCCTATGAAAGCTTTATCGAAGATGATCAATTTGTCAAGACACAAGATATCAAGGAATATGTATGGGGAGCAATGCAAGATGAGTATGCAACATTGGTCCAAACAAGGAGAAGTGAGCCCCGAGAAGCCCTATGTGGTTATTGAAGCTGAGGCTCAAGATGAAATGAGGGCCAAGTATTTGAACATTTCTACGGAAGAGGATAGGGCATTGGTGAGAAAGAGTGGAGTGTTATTACTCCTAGAATGGGACCTGGCATCAACAATTTCTTTTGACACTATGAGAAGACAAGATGCCCAAATTTTTAATAGTGAAGAAAAAGTCACATTGGCTTTATAGGGGTCAACTTTTAGTCAGCAGTAGGACACTCTTGCTATTTGAGCTTTAGCCCCAACCACTAAAAATCCTGAAGTTGCAAAACCTTCCCCAAGTGTAAGAGGAGGCTTAATAATAAAAAAGAGTTTCAAATACATCTTCCTTGGAGGAAGCAACCATGAATGTTAATGTGGCACAATTCACCAAATTCATAGTTGAGTCACTAACAGAGGAAAGGGATAGTTTTAGAACCAAATATAGTGAGGTGGTTGTTGAGTACAACTTGAGCTAGCAAAATATAGCTCAAATACAAACTCAAATGGATATTTGGAAACAAAAATTCCAAGCATTGTAGCCTGGTACCTCAAATGTTGCAATATTTTCTCCTTCCCCAATTCTTTCACCTCCTCAAAATCATGAGGATACTACACCCATTGAATCTAAAGATGCATAAATGGCACAATTAGCTCTTGAATCATCAAATTCCCCTCAATTTGAGGAAGTTACCAAGGAGGAGTTGATGGAAAAGCTCAAGACTTATGAAGATAGGATGGATGATCTTGTTCATTTGAATAATATGAATATTGTGACAACAGTGCTTGAGCACTTGAATAAGGAGGTAGAGAAAAGATTAATCTATATTATGAATGCTAATTATGCTTTGATGTTTGATGCCATTAAGAACCTTGATAGAGATAAATATATTGTTATTCCTTTAATGGATAAATGTATTCCAAAGGATCAAATGTTGAGGGATGTGGCTCTTGCATCCTCTCATGATGTAGATGAGCCTCCAAAGATACTTCGATCCACAATATTTGTAATAGATATAACTAGTTCTCAAGGGTTGATTGAGTATTTAGAGGTGAAGATTAGAGAATTGGCTAAGAAGTTTGATGAATGGAATTTTGGTCTTCTTCCAAGAATTCTAAATGAGTTCTAAGGGTGAAGCTAAGTCCCTACAAGAGTGGAAAGACCAGTCAACTCAAGTGATAACTTCCCAAGCCAAAACAATATGTGATGAAATGGATTTGGTTAAGCTGAGGAACAATATGGGAAGTCTCATGCATACAAGGGATTTCCTTTTGATAAAAAGGAAAATCAAGTGGCAGACAGGTATAGCCCATACAAAAAAAAGGAAGACACTATCATGGGATTTGACTAGCCTATAGAGGAGGAGTTTGCATTATGGAAGTCAAACTATATTGACATATTGGACATATAAATTGTTGCAAGTGGGACTAGGTGACAACAATTTTGGTTGGTGGTCTATAATAACAAAGTTTAGTAGGAAAGTTCAATACATGGCCTAGAATGAGTACAGATTAGGCCTTGGATATATCAATGGTCAAATATTGCACTTTCTCAATTTCAAATGCAGTGACAAGGATTGCAGATGTGGAATTACTTTGGTAAATTCTCTCTTTCACTTTATTCTTTTGTTCTATAAGTTTTAAAAGCTTGTGGACTAAAGTTTTTGATCATGGAAGAGATTACTTGCACTGACTAAAGGAGCCTTTTGGAAGCTGGGAGAATCTTCACCAGCAAATGGAAATGGTTTTTGTCTCATATAAAATTCTCCCTCATATTTGGAAATGCAAATGTAACTACCTTTGGGGACATTTTGAAATTGAAATTGAAATGTATGTCAAATGTAAATGTGACTAAATGTGTAATTTGGCCCGAAGCTTGTTTGCCCCCTTGTTCTTATAAGAGGGAATTCAAGGTCAATTACACGGGTCTTTGGTTGAAAGAGCTTTTGAACTAATGTAAGAGAATTTTGTAATTTAAGCACAAAGAAATAGAGTTAGTGTTGAGTCTTAGGTATGAATTCAAGTATGTAATAGGCATAATTTTTTTATAGTAGTGATGGCATTTGAATAAGAAAATGCATATTCTAGCATAGATTCTCTCCTCCTATATTTTTTCATATGAATTATTAATAAAATGATCAAGGATCCTTCTATTGGTCTTCAATTGTTTTGGTTGAATGTATGATTTTGTCTTTGTTTTAATTCAAAGAATTAATTAAAATGCTCTAATGGAATTATAGGTTTATATGACTAAATTATCATATTATTAATAATTTCATATTTTAATTATGTTAAAACTTAAACATATAATCAATGATTCATCACTCAACTCAATGCTTAATAACATATTAACAATAGTATCATATACAACACATTTGAACACCAACAATCATTTAATGTGTATCTAGTAGTTGAAACCAGACTTTTTATTCAAATGAAAAAATAAATAATACAGATAATTAAACATCAACACATTACTAAATTTGAGTTTTTTTATTGACTTTCACATGAAGGAATACATAGAGGTATTGGCAATGCAAAATCTTTCTCAAAGACAACACTACGTAGAGCTGAGTTAGAACTTGGAAACTTATATTATCAAATATCAAATCATTGTATCACCTTTTCTAGCAACTTCCACTACTCAAGTGGTGCAATTGTCATTTGTTCTAACTAATATTGTTTGACTTGAAGATTTGTTAACAATTCATGATTGAAATTGGAACTTTTATTGAATTCATCAGTCAATTTTTCATTCAAGGTTATCAATGGTTTGATGGAATCCAAATAGTTCACCACATCTGGGTTTTGAGGAAATTGGTCCAAATCAATCTTCCTTGCACCCTCCATCTTCTTTTTGAAAGCATCCTTTCCAATGAATCAATCATTTGTGTCAAAAGCCTCTGGAAAACCAAGATATGTGAAGTTCCTTACCTTTTCATCCAACTTCTTCATCTTGTTTGTAGCTAGATTGACATATTCCTTTATTTCACACATTCTGAAATACTTTTGAATGATAGATGAAAACATCATTGAGCTAGCAAGTTGATTATTAATCCCTTTTGATTTCAAATCATTTTCACTGGCTTTGTAGACTATTTGTTGAACTTGGTTTGCAAATTTCTCTAATGCCAACACATTTTTTTGTCCACTAAATATTTTTTGAGATTCTTATAATGTAGTTTGATAGCATCAATCAATTGAAACATGTCACACAAATGATCAATCCTCTACATTATTTCATCTCAGATATTTTGTTTCATATTTATCATTGTTTCTCTACAAAATACAAATAACTTCTTTTGACAAGAGTTAATTTTATTTTTTTCTTCCATCAGCTCTGCCTCCAATCTTTCATTTCTTTTTCTCTCTTTCTCCAATTTTTGTTCCCACTGTGCATTTCCTTTCGCAATGCTTTGTCTTAATTTTTCTGAAATGGAATTTTCCTCATCATATTTCTTGTTGCTCTCATCTAACCTTTGCTTTAGTTCATTCACTTCTTTCTCATTTTTTCATCCTCTTTGCTTGTTGATGTAGAGGTAGATTTTATTTTTATTTTTTTTCTAATTCATTGCTCTTGTTATCTATTTTTTTCCTCTTTGCTTTCTCATTTGCTAGGTCTTCCCATAAATTTCTAGTTCAGTCTATAACCTTTTTTATCTCTATCTTGCTTTAGCAATGATGTGTACACCAATTCATAATTCTTTTTTGATACATTAATTTTGTCAGTATTTTTGAGTCTAGAAAAATCCAATTGTAAACTACTCACCTGAAATTTAGATTGATCCATCTAATTTGTTGGTTTATTTTGAACTGTGGGAACAACAATCATGTACTCCATGATTTATTTATTTGTGTCAAATGTGGGTAATACCATGGTTGTTGTAGGATTTGAAGTTACAACTCACTCTCTCTCCATCAATTGCTTCTTCTCCTTTTTATACAATTCTGATTTCTTTTTGAACTCTTCAATGTAGTCAAAACCTAGGGACATAGGAACAATGGAATGCTTGAATGATGAAGGAATAGGAGTACTTATAGTTGCTAATGTTTTTGTAGCCACACTAATTGGTAATGGAGGAGTACCTAGAAATAAATCCTTTGTGGTGGATCCACTAGTAGTGTGATTTGGACCTATCAAAATCCTTTACCTCTTCTATATGCCTTGATCACCTGGTGTTTGTGCACGGTATTATGTATTGTTGTCCTCTTGTGTGTAATTTGTTGTTGTATCACATGTTGACCACTACTAGTACTACTACCCATACCATCACCACTAGTGGCAATTCTAGTTGCACTAGGCTCTCCACCATGGGCATGTCCTAGTTGTGATTGTATCTAACCATGAGGATGAGGATTTGAAGATCTAACACGTTGAATTGTTTTGGCTATACTTATATTCCCTTGGTCTACTTTTTCAATTCCAAGGCTAGATTTATCAATTGGTTTTCTATTCTCTACATCTGTTATTGTCCAAGGGCTTTGTCTTTGGGACCCCAAAGGACCACCTTCATAACGCATTTTTTGAGCTATGGCTACTCCTGAAGTATATGCTTATTTTTTGGCCTCACTTAAATCAAGTTTCAAATTGGCATGACTTTGTTCTTCCCTATCATCATTAGTTTCTTGATCTTCACATTCATCAATATGCTCTATATTTCAAATTTTTCTAAACTCATGATCTTCTTCATTATCTCCATACTTTGCAAGAGTTCTTGGATTGTCTAGCTCCTTCCTCATAGACCAAAAGGAGGTAATGTTTTATCATGACCAATTTTTAGTTGCATCTTCCTTATCTAGAGAATCTAGAACTTTTACTAGATACTAGATGGTTTATCACTTTTTCCATAAAAATTGTTGTCATGATTCTCGTTCGATGCAATGCCACTATTTCTATTAACAATTGTTCAAAAGAAATACCTTTTTCAACAACACTTTTCTCCATTGCTATTTTGACCTCATCCCAAGAATCCTTGTTTCTCAAGTTTTCAAGCAAGGGTTTACTTTGATGTTGAAATCTACTTGCAACATTCCTATTGGACAAAATCATTGATTTAATGGTGTCACATGGATCATACTACCAGTGAAAAACATCATCAAAATTTTAAAAAAATCAAAATATCATGTGCCACACTAAATTATTTTCTCTCGAATGTGAACCCTCCACATGAAAAAGTTAAAGAAGGAAATAAGGTCTTCTTTTGTTGACCGAAAAAGTGTATTTCATTAGTACTTTGCATCTGTCTTACATATTCCAATGCAAAAACCCTTTATGTCACATGTATTGGAAGTTTGTATGGCTCTACTCCTGATCCATAAAATATTAGCACATTATATTCTTCCATTAAGTACCAATCAACCAATTGTATTTCTTTTCCTAGTTGAATGCAATTTCTACATGACATAGGCAATCTAGGCATTGAATTATTTGTAATTGCTTGATGCAATGGAACCAAGAAGTAGTCTAAAAAGTTATTGTAGTTCCTTCAAGAATCATGCATCCTTATCTCAGTGGTCAAATCATATACAAGAGTCATTTTATTTTCCTAAGCATTATTATAGGGCTCAATCTGAAGCTTGTTGGTCTACAAAATTCACTAAATTTGAATAGAAAAAATAAGCACAAGTAGGTTGTGAACCTACATGCCTTGGTGGAACCTCCTTTAATCATTATTATTTTTTTTATGAATGGATTCTACAATGTTCTCAATAAAGTTATATTTTACATTTGGAACAACATAATGGATATTATATACCATTTAATGGAGGCTTGCACCCACTTCCCGATTGCTATCCAGTTCAAGGAAAAATGCTAGCATGGAAATAGTATCCTGAATCCATGTTCTAAAAATATCAAAATCATAAGGAGGCTTATGATTACCTTTCAATTTGTTTTGAACTTGTATGTTATCTTGAACTATTTTATTTATGAAATATTTTTTCTCTCTTTCATCCACCGCTTCATAATCACTAGCAAGATTTTCTAGGCCAATGTGGACATTTCCAAATTCTTCGGTTGTAAACTCTAACACTTTTCCAAGTTATTTTGCATTAATGGATAACAATTCTTATTTTATATCTTTATTAACAATTACTCTTTTGTTATCATCATAATTTTGGGCACAGATAATGATAAATTCTTGGCAAGGGAAAACCTCATGTAACATCATGTGCCCTAATCTAGTTACCCATGTTGCACTCTAACTATTAGCTTGTATTTTCTTTGAAACCTTATTCTCAAATGAAAATATAAGTTTTGATGTATGGCTACCATAGATTTCAAGATCATAAATATCATGGTATTCATTAGTGAAACCTAGGGTTTTAAGCAAATTTGCATAATGTATTTTTTTATCTGATTTTGTTGTATTCATACTAGTGATAGAAATGCTTATACAATGTGAAATTGTGAATTCCCTCTTAGTCTTCATTTTTTCTTAATTTTTAAGTCTCTTAGACCTAAACCAGAACTTCAAAGTTTGACAAAATAAGATTTTAAGAAATGATGAAAGTTGAAATGTAGTTGTAAGAATTTTCTTTTTCACTTACCTATATTTTGATTCTTGAAAATATTAATACTAATAGGTGTGGACTGGCTTTATTGGACGTGGAACCTAGAATCTCCCTAGTGCATTGCAATGAGAAATTTGAAATCTTGTCATGTTTTTACCCTCTCACTTAAAAATAAAATTACTTAGCACTTAGCACTTAGCAATAGAAAGTTTACTTGTTAGTTATTTTTTAAAATATTAAAGTGAATGAAACATCAACGTGTTTCCACCAGACAACACAATTAGTACATTAAATTTCTATAATGACACTTAGAAATAAATTCTCAAACAAATTCTCAACCATTGATTTTTTAAATCTAATGGATATAGGGTGATTTTAGAGGTTTAAGTTTGCAAGCCTAGCAATCTATGCATTTCATTCTAGAATGCAACTAAAACCATCCATTCTGAACTTGAAGAAAATTGGTCTTTTACTTTGTAAATATATAACTAGAGGCAAGAGAATTTAGAGTATCCCCAATAATACCACATCATCTTCTTCCTGAATCCTTATTAACCCTACAAAATGAAAACCCTTATGACAATTAAGATAATTGCACTCAACAAATGATTTCACTTGTGATCATTATCCCTATTTATGGGCCACTAGTGCCACTACCAGCCTGTAATGTCACGTGTGAGGTTGGGTATAATGATAATCGTGATTCACACAAATAAAAAAATCAACTTAATCGATTCATGTAACTTAATCCTTACATTTACAATTAAAATGTTTAATTTGATTGGTGTCTGGCTACATGCAATTTGTACCTCAAGCTAACAAGCTATCAAAATCTCCACTCAAATGATATGAAATCATTACAAATATTGTTTCACTTGATCACTGGATTAATGACATCATCATTTACAGTACATTGTGCAATTTTTAATATAAAGCTATCCAATCAATTGTTTTCGATGTACATATGGCGTTAATCCACGTTGCCACTCGTAGTACCACAACCACACTTTCTTCAAAAAGACTAATAATTTCAATTAAATGAAATGTAGTACGTCAAGGCATTGAAAAGAGAGAATTAAATGGATTATTTTACCTTAATCATTATCAATGTCCACTAATAAGTCACAAAAAGTTCTTCTCTTATGAGATCAAAACTATATGTTGATAATTACTATTAGTTTTAAAGCCACATTTTTATATTGAACAAAGAAAAAAGGATTTACAAGAATGGAGCCATGAAAAAGTATTTTAATTTAAATAGCTAAAGAATGAAGTACAAACTGCATAGCTAGCCTAGCCAAAAATCCACTAACCGTGACAAAAACCAGTCACAAAATACATATTACAAGAATTGTAATGACGTGAAATAAAATATAGACATGTGACATGTCACATAATTCGTTACTAAAAAAAATTGTAAAAATAGTTGAGGCCATCAACCCACAACCGGGTGTTTGAGTAGAAGGTGAATTGAATTTAACAAAGTAACGACAAAGAAGAAAAGCGAATCACCCAAAACCTTCCTCCAAAATTCCAAACTCTTTAATGATTCATTTTTCATATCACACAGACCAAATCTCATATTAACTAGGACAAGAGCCTGTGTTGTAGAAGAATGCAATTCCACTTTTCAAAAGATTCCACCAATAGGCACTAACCCATTTTCAAAATTGTAATGCTCCAGTAGCAACTCCAATGAAGAAATAGAGAAAATGAAAGGATGCAAATAATGTATTTCCAACCTCTTCACCAAATATTTATCAACCAAAATGTCCATGAAATTGGACAAGAAAGTTGTTCGAAGCTACCTCAGAATATAGAGCATGGGGGTTGTTCTGAAGTCATTCCCTACCCACAATTATTCTTATAGCATCCTCAACCTACACAAAAGGAATTTTAAAATCCATACCCAAATTTCATCTGTCGCATGCATTGTCGCAACTTCTTTTCTCCAAAAAAAATTTGGGTAGCATGACACACCATGAAGAATCCATAATATCATAGTTAATTGAGAATAGAGAGAAATAAATCAAAGCCAAATATATTATAAATGATATGAGGAACATCAAGTTGGTGAACTATATATACAAGTTAGAATGAAGACATTGACATCAAATATTCACACTTAACATTTAATTCACCACTTGATCATTGACATGACAATATTATTCCAAGTTACCTGTGGGCTCCACCATCTTCATGAATGTTGAGAAATTCACTTGTCGGCATCCATGCTTCCTTGTTGGGTTTAACCTATGTGCAACTTTCAGTAATGGAGAGGCGGGGAGTGGCCCAGATTAAATTTAGTGCTTCACATTTGTCTGCTCTTTACCTTAAGACCATTTGCATGTGCATAACCCTCAGACTAGATGGATGACATAGATTAATATTTCTTCCTTACCTTTAAAACATGTGCTTAAAAGGATCCTTTAACTTAGTGTAGACTTTAACACTACCAACCTTACATTGAAATATTTCCTTAATATTTCACATTATGCTATAGTTCCTTTGACGATTCTAATTGTTCCACGAGGAAATTCCCCACCTCCCCATTGAGGGATGAGAGATGTAGGAGGGTTCCTTGTGGGATTGCGGGGACTGGCCCAGATTAAATTTGGTGCTTCACATCTGTGTGCTCTTTACCTTAAGACCATTCACCTATGCATAACCCTCAGACCAAATGGATGACCTAGATTAATATGTCTTGCTTATCTTTAAAAAATGTGCTTAAAATTCTCCTTTAGTAGTGTAGGATTTAACACTAGTTCCTTAATATTTCACACCTTGCTAAAGTTCCTTTGACAGTTCTGGTCATTCCATGTGGCACTTCCCACCTCCCCATTGAGGGATGGGAGATGCAGGTGGGTCCCCCATGGGCTGGCAAGGAGTGGTCAAGGTTGACCTGGGTCACCCTATCTTGACCATTCATTTCTCAAACCCATCATTCACTTAGGTCGAGGGGTCGATCACCATGATGACTCCAAAGGATTAGGGCATAACTTAAGCGACCTTCAACTCTCGGTAGCCAGCCAATGATAAAATATTATTTTGGTTGTCATGACTTTAAGTGATTTAATAAATAATAAGATTTCTACCATTGATTTTTGGAAATTTAATAGTTCTAGTGTTATTTTGAAGCTTTCAATTTGCAAGTCTAGTGCTTCACAGATTTGCTTCCGGAATGTAACTACAGTCGTCCATCAAAAATTCATCGAATAGTTGTGGGTATAGTAATTTGCACTAACATTTGGCTTCAGACAATAAATATGTTGACACTTGTCCCCATTCTAGACACTTTATGAAGAAATTTGAATGTGTGGAATTTGTCTTGGAATAGAACAATATGTAATTGTCGTATTTGATATTTTTTCCAACCACACTATCATTTTTTATTGGTATACCAGTTTATTTTGCCACTGAATTTTTTTTATTATCTTGAGAATATGTTTAACTCACCAATGTTTTTTTTATTCATTTGAAAATAGGTTTAATTCATTAATGAAAATATTTTTTTAGTTTGCAAAAAAGTTTTATTCGCCAACATTTTTTTATTTTGTTTTTAAAACAGGTTTAATTCACCAATGGAAATATTTTATTGGTTTGAAATATAGTTTTAATTGCCAATGAAAATATTTTATTTGTTTAAAAAAATTCCATTTTGCCAGAATTTTCCATAGACTTCTAGCGATTACAAAAGATTCTCCAATTGAGATTATTTTTTATCTTGAAAAATAAAAAAATTCACAAATAAAATTAATATTTTTATTGGGAAGTATACAAGATTGGCTAGGATTTTACACCTTCATTGAGGGGGAGGGGGGTTTCTTAAAGTTATCCCTATAGTGAAGCCCTTGCTAGAATTTATAGAATTTGATAAACAAAAATAGATATTTTCACAATCAAATCAAATCAAAGATGCTAGCTACTAGAAAATCAACACATAATCATATATAATTTATTTTTTTAGTAAAATAAAATCATACAAGATTTCTTTAAAAAATTATAAGACTTCATTAATGTCTTTTACCAAGTTTTTCTCAAGAAAATAAAATATGTTTAATAACCATTTTGAGTACACATGCAATTTGTCTACTATATAATAATTGAATGAGTAGGCTATTTGATCTCCCTTGCTCTGATTTAGCAAAAAAATCATTAATAACATTTTGTTTCCAGAGTCCATGATCATTAGTAATCAAGATTTTTGGATATAACTGTGTGCAATTTTTCTTCGTCCAAAAATCTTGATGAAGAAAAATTACACAGTTATATCCAAAAATCTTGATTACTAAAAAAATCATATCATCTACTTGTAATTTCTCATTGTGTTTAATTTATGATTGAATGAATAAGAAATGAGTTAAAATAATTTAATCATTTTGATACACTTATGAAGAAATGATAGTTGTAGAATGCTTCTATTATATAGCTCCTAGAAAAACCTAACATGATAAAATAGAAGGAAATATCATAATACATATTTTATTGAGTTAGCATAGGCCTAAAAAATGTTTCACTCCTAAATGGCTTCTTCTCTACTCATGCATACTATAGGAACCCTACTTTAACAAATTGATTTCCCATCACTCTCTAGTGTAATTAGGGGTATGAAAATGTCATTATTTCCATCTAATAAATTTTTTGGGTAGCATTCCTCTAATTTATATCCTAGTTAACTATCATGCCTTGATGTCTCCTTTGGCTACAACAATAATGATGATGGTATTTTAGTTCCTTCTTGTAATAGAAGCATCTAGGTGTTGGGATCTTTCTATATGAGATGGTAGTTATAATGTATGTTGGCCTTTCCACTCACTTTGTTGTTCATGGGAAGGATTTTTCCTTTACTTTGGTTAGGCATTCTCCATCCATGGGTGTTGTTCACCCCCCTCTTTGAATTAAAACTCTAGGTCATGCTCTAGCTCCTATTATGTGTTGTGGTCCAAATATTAGTGAGAATGTTTATCATTACAATCAATGTGCCCTAATTTATAAATTTAATCACCTTTTTCCCTCTCTATTTGACTTGTATAAGTTGACATTGGCATCTTACAAGCCCCTCATGAATGAAAGAATGAGCTTTACCCTTGTTCCAAGGGGGGTTTTATGGCTATCTTTGATTTCCATGCTCATAGGGATTTGATATGTGATGTTAGGTTGTGTTTGTGGGGTGAGAATTCTCTTCCACTTAAGACATGGTTTCCTTATTTTAATCCCCTTATAGAGCCCCTTCATATCATGCTAGTTTCGGTTATATTATGTAGCCTCCCTCTACATTTTTGGGAAGAATCCTATTATGAAGCTATTGATAATTCTATTGGGTGGTTTTTGAATTTTGTTTCAACTACTTAAAATATTAGTCACACTATAGGTATGCCAATATTTTGGTGGACATTGATGACTCCAAGTCACTTCTTAGAGAGGTTGTTTTGATGGTGGAGGATAAATCTTGGATTGAGGTTAAGGTTATTGACAATTAAGGTCTTCCCCTTCATTTTATGTGATGCTTCACTTCTAGGAACCTTGCTTTTGATTCCCTCATTCACGAAGTAGGAATGATAGTTTTCTTTGTGTTGGTGTGATTCCCCCTTTGACAAGGCTTGAAAGTTGATATTTTTATGGTTTGGATTCTCTAGGAATTCCTCATGCATATTTAATGGGGCATAATGAGTTTTTTAAAAGTATTTTATGCCTCAAATTATTGTTGGGGTGGTGGCATATTCACCATTTGCATTTCCTAATGATGCTATTCTAGCAATTGCTAATCCTATTTGGGTTGGTGTTGGAGTGTCTCCTCAAGTTTGTGTTGCAATTTCCACTAGGTAGTCAACTTCCTTGACCAAGCACTCCTCTCATGTATTGTCCCTAGGTAAGGTATTTTAGAGGAATTACTCTCCTCGCTCTGCAATTTGAGAACTTGGATAATGATGTTTATTGGACCATTGTCCAAAAATGAAAGAAAGGTCTTTTGAAACATGTATCTAAATTTCATAGTAAGGTCAAGGGTGTGAGATTTTCTAGTTTAAGGTTTGGTCTTGTTTAATGGTGCTGGTTTTGGTCATGTTTGTAGGTAACAATTTTTTTTTCTACTTTTGTAACATTATTGTTGTAAAGAGCTTGGGACCTTGGTTTCTCTTTTATTTTATATTGTTTTCCTCAATCTATGAGCTTGATCTATAATAGGTTTGACACCCTTGTTTCTCATTTTATCTTATAAAAAACATAATCCTAGAACAACTATTAATTATTTAACATCTTTTGATCCAAACACATATAACACATGGACATAAGATCAAATGATCATAAATTCACCCAACTACATATAAGTTATTTCTCATTCTTTTCATTATATATTTTTTTAAAATAATTAAGGATCTACTTGCTTATGAAATAGAATTGATTTGGCCATGAATCCCTTTCATGAGAATAGGAATGTGTCTTTGTATGTGTTTGTTGAATTTTATTTTCATAAATATAAATTTTATTGTTGTAGGAATTTACATTTTTTTAAATGAATTCATATCCAAACCTTGGAAAAAAATTATAAAATTGTATGTGGATACAAAAGTGTGATGTTGGGTGATTTTCCAAGTCATAATGGTATTGTTGGAATTGTTAATTAAATGGTTTCTAAATTTAGTGAAAATGGTAGAATTTATCTCTGAACCCTTGCACATTTTCTCAAATAAATCATGTTAGTTGAAATGTGTGTTGTTGTTTGCATTTGAGACAAGAGAGTATAATTTTTAATTTTTTTTAGATTTACTGAATAGTGGCCTAAAGATCCAACAATGGTGTATCTTATAAATGTTGGAAAATATTTGTTTTTTTCTTTTATTATTGAATATTGAGCTTTTGAGTTGAAAGTATTTTTTGGAAATGTGAATTTTAACATCGAAATAAAATATTCTTGCATTTGGATGCATGCCATGTATAGATTATAGACTTTTCCATCTAAGGCTAGTTGCTTAAGTTAGTCACCTTAGAACATGTAGTAGGAATGGTTAAGAGGTTAGGGATTGGAATTAAAGGATTTATGTTATACAACACATAATGCTTGAAATAGGTGTATTTTATAACAATATGAAAGACAATATTTAAGTTATCAAAAATATAATATGTATTGACAACATACACAATCCTTAAAAAAATGAATTTAATTAGCACAAGAAAAGCCATATGTTATATCATTGTAATTTCACTATTATGTAATGATTGAATTAATAGGATATATGTTTTGGAAAATGGTCAGTGTTTGCCTTGGGATTGATGACATGGACTAAACACCTCCCATAGATCCATTAACTCTAGCGATTGTATCAGGCGTTAATAGGTTAACTTTTTAGTGTAACGGAAATAATGGGGCCAACAATTGGTATCAAAGCCAAAGGTGTTGGGTTTGAATCCCCTTGGCTTGCGCTAAGGGGGAGATTGTTAGCAAATGTTCAACACTCCCCTTAGGATTCATGACATGGACTAGCCACCTCTCGTGGATATGCTAACTTTGGTGGTTGTATCGACCATTAACAAGTTAACCTTTTGGTGCAACAAAAGTCATGGGGACAATAATATGATTATCTGATATCTCTCTCTCTCTCTCACACACACTTACAAACTTTTTTGATGAATAGGAATTATATCTATATTAATTTAAAAGATAAAAATACATATTCACAAAAAAAATATGGGTGGAAAGAAGGCACGCCCCAATTGTCACATGGGTTGAGCCTAGAAAATCAAAGTCACATGGGGGTGATCCCACAAAGCTGGTTTACAATTTCTGGGAGATTTTGATTTTTGCTGAAATCACATATTTTAAAAAAATATAATGATTTAAGAAGTTCTATTTAAAGAATTCCAATTGAAGAGGGTTTGATCAAACTACCTTAGATCATACCCCCTTGGATAGAACCCCACTAGTTTTAAACCATACCTATAACAAAGTCTCCTTTACACCTATCAAAATGCTGATGAAAAACCACTTTTGATTTACCTTTTGGGGGATCAAATGAATTCATTTAAATTTTTTTTTTGTAAGTATGTAGTCCTTATTATAAGCTTCCCAAAAAGTTTAATTTTAAATAAATTTAATTTTATTATTATATTTATTTTTTATTTCTTGTGAATGTAGGTTTTTCACCGAAAATCAAGCTCAAGTGTTATACAATCGTGCTATGTCTGAATTGTAATTGGTTTGACTTCGACACTTGATTAAAGAAAAAATATTGAATAAAAAATTTTCTAACCAAGTGGAAGCACTAGATATCAAAGTTACAAATCTAAATTTGAAAGAATTAGAATTTTATCCTTCACAAAAAAAAGTTATGCGTTATACGGTGAGCGTCACTTTTGAAAAATGTTGTTTTCTAAAAAAAACATTTTTTGAAGGAGATGGAAAAAGAAGTGCAATTTGATTCCAAAAATTTTGAAAAATAATATTTATAATCTACAGACAAAATTTCATGAAACTGTAGTTTGCATCCTCTTCAAATTCATCATGGTTTAGCCACTATAGGTGCCCGAAATTGAAGATTTAGTTAAAAATATATATATATTTTAGTGTCCAATTTGGCCAAAAATTGTAAACCACTATTGTGGGATCACCCATGGGTCATGCCCACAAAGCAAGAAACATTACAGACATAGTGAAATAAAAGGCCATTAGGTGACCATAGCATTTCTAGCAAAGGGTGGAGGGTCCTTGTCACCCATTTTTTCCCCCATACATCAGTAGGGTTTGGAGTGACATCAGGGGGAGCCCAACCATTGTCATATTTTTATTTTTATTTATCATTTTGACAAGGTGAGATAGACAAGTCCAATAGTGGAAGCCATTTAGTATTATCAGGCCAACCAGAACCAGCGCTAGGAGCATCACTAGAAGGCCACCCGAAAGCACCACCACCCCCATTTCCCCTCTAGAAGGCAATCCTAGGTGGTCTTACAGAGGAGGAGAAGGTGACCATCGATGAGGGTGAGAGCCACAATAAGGAGGAGCTTGATAGCAAGGGTGATAATCCCTAGCAAATCCACTTTTCCATCGACCCGGTGAAAGCGACTGGCCCTGAGAAGAAGTGGGAAAGGGAGGCACGTGTGCCACAGTACAAGGGGAATTCTTCTAGTGGTGAGCGCATGTAGGTGAGATACTTCAAGTACAACCTTGTTGGCTTGTACTTGAATCTACAAAAGAACATTAGAGAAAACAATCACTTTAGAATATAATGAAACAAATTTATTGATTTGGCTATGAGAAAATATGCAAGAATGTCGATCTTTCCAAATGATGAAGAGTATTTCCACCTTGAAAGCATGCCAAGTCTGATTATACTTAGCAGGGAGCTTGGGAGAGTTTCCTAACAAAACCATATGCTAGGAAAAGGGCTCTAGCCTAAATGATTGAAAGAATTCATGAATCTAATTCCATAGTTGTTGAGCTCTGGTACAAAACTAGAAAAGGTGCTTAAATGACTTAGCCTACCCACAAAAGGGTAACGAGGGTCCTAGATCCCCAAGTGAACAAGTCGAGACTCCACAAGTAAGCCTTGGAAAAGAATACACCAAGCAAAGTGGGCAAGCTTTGGCTCAACACTTGCAGACCAAATAATAGAAAATATTTTACACCAAATAGGCACTGAAGACTGGAGGTTCCATCTCTAGTTCAAATTGTTAATCATAGGAAAATGGGGTAAAAGCCATTGATAACCAATCCTAGGATTGTATTTTCTAAAAGGGGTGTCTAGGTACCACTTCCAGTCCTTCCACCAAGGATTGGTGGCACAAATACCCACCTTATGAAGCATGTTATCTAGAACAACATTCACCAGGCCATCGTAGGTTTCACAATCATGGTTTTGAAAACCAAAATGAGAATAGAAAGCTTCCCAAGGTAGAATGTGCATTGTGGGTCTATGAAATAAATCATGAAGGGTCTAGATACACTTCTTACAAAACCTAAGAGACTTAATTCAAGGAAGCTTGGCCAAGGACTAACCATAACTTGCAAAAAGAGGAGACCACCAAACATTCTGCTAATTGAGTGAGAGCCCATCACAAAATCCAAACCCAAACTAGCAAAGCTAGGGCTTGACAGATCTCTAGGCCCACCAAATGCTCTTGGTCATGAAATTTCCCATAATTTGGATTGGCTCCCTCATAACCAAAGGGGTTTGAAATCCAATTCCCTACCATGAAGGTCTAGGCACTAGAAAGCTAGACTGAATGCAATTCTTGATGAGGATTTTCCAAGCCTCATCACTAGTAAGAGCTCTAATAATCCATTTGACACAAAGAAAAATCCCTTGCTATTGCGTGGAGAGAAGACCAATCCCACTAGAGTCTTTGGGAAGGAATCAAAACTCCTAGGAAACATGGTGAAACCCTCGATGAGTCTAAAAAGAGGCCCAAAGAAATTCATGAAGAAACTTCTCTAACTTAGCATATGAGGCCTTGGAAGGGGCCCAACATGATGCATAATACACATGAGTCACTACTAACATCTTTGAGAAAAATTGAAATTTTCCAGCTAGAGAGAGTGGCTTGGTAATCTAGAAAACAAGTCTCTACTCAATCTGAGAAAGCGCCCCTTTCTAGAGATTAGCAGAAGAAGCCTAAAAGGTGAAAGGAATTCCTAGAAATTGAAATATTTTTCTAGGAGCAATCCACTTCTAGCCATAATGCTAAATCTATTGGGGACTGGGAAGAACATATTGTCTATAGCATAAAGTTTTGTGCCATTGAATGACAAAACTCAAGGCCAAACAAAAGGTCTCAAGAAAATCAAGAGTAGCTTTGATGAAGTGGCCATTGACTAGTTGGGTTGGTGAATTAGGTAAAGATATTTCATGAACCCGCCTTTGGGAGATGGAATGAACCAAAATATACCCAAACCCTTTAGTAGAAAGCACATAAAGCAAGGGGGAAAGCGGGAAACCTTGGAAAATGGCACAGAATAGACCAAAGGAAGGGGATTAGCAACCATTAATGGTGATGCAAGTGAAGTCGTAGGAAAATAACATTTGCATAGTATGTATGAATTGAGAACCACAACACATCACATAAAGCATTGCAATTATGAAAGGCCATTCAATGAAATCATAAGCTTTAGCGAAATCAATCTTAAGAAATATTTATTTTTGATTTGAGCATCTCGTCCATTTCATGCCTTCCCAAACAATATTAATGTTTTCTAAGATGAACCTTGATTTAATAAATCTAGTTTTCTCCGGGAGCACAATCTGAGGTAGAATATGGCGAGTTTTCAAGGCAAGGGATTTAGCAATGATTTTATAAGAGACATTGAGGAGCATGATGGGATGCTAGTTGTAGATATCCTTAGGATCACTGGATTTAGTTATGAATTTAATATTTACTTTGTTTATAAGATTTCCTAAAGCTTAAGAATAAAAATGTTCAAAGTAAACCTTATACAGATCTTTCCCAACACAATCCCAAAGGGCCTTGTAAAATTCACACAGGAATCCATCAATTCCTGGGGCCTTATCATCAGCCATAATTTTGACATATTCTTTAAAATCTTCAATTGTGAGCAACTGCTCACATAAGAATTTTTGGGCTTAGGAGAGCCTATTTGACACAATAGCAAGACAATTATAAAGTGCTTGATTCCAATCGAGAGTGTACTCTTGAGCTATGAACACCTTCTCATAGTTCCTAACAAACGCTTGGAAAATGTTAGCTAGTTTACAAAGTATAGTCTTTCCTTCTTTGATTTGCTTGATACTAGGAGACAAGTTTCTGGCTCGAAGAGCCAAAAAATATTATTTCAAGGCACGATCTCCAATTTTAAGCCAATGAAGTATGGCCTTGATTTTTGCTCCTTTAGCAAAATAATTATCAACAACTTGTTTGTTATTCCTTAACTCTGCAACCCTGACTTGTAAAGAGGGGGAAAATGGGTTAGCCACCAAGGCCTCGATGGTAGCATGGAGGTGAAATGTTGTCACTTCATAGGATCATCTGTGAAAGATGGTTGGCTAGCATCCATAAATGCAAAGAAATCTCACAGTGTGAGTGACAACATCATTCCACCAACCAATCCAACCTGTATTGTGAGATGGTCTACACTCCCAATTCCAAACAGTGCTGATGTGGGCCAACGTGGCTTGATAACTCAACAATGAAGTGTTCAAAAAGAATTGGGTCCTTCTAGCATGGGGCTACCTTAATTTCCATTCAATGTAGAATGCAATGGGAAAGTGGTCTAACAATGTCACATCCATGAATGACCTTACCAGAAGTGGTGAAGAGATAGAAAAAGAAAAAAAAGTTGAGCCAAGATCATAGTATGATCAAGGCATTTAAATAGCTTGTCAGACCCAACTCAATAATTGCACCAAGTGTGCTAGAGAGGTTGTGATGGCCAATATTGGGGTCAAAAGACCCAATTTATTATGCATGTAGTACCATGCCTCTCCTTTTCCAGCTTCCCATCAGAATGGAAGAGTACCATCCTTGTCATACACCACCTCAACCATATTGAAATCCCCACAAAGCAACCAAGTCGCAACTAGCAGTGAATCAACAATCTAGCGCCAGAGAAGAGATCTTTCAACAACATCATTTAAGGCATAAACATTAATGATCCCAAAGGAATGATTATCAATGTTAAGAAGAATCTAGATGAGTTGATGTGTGGGGTCAGACCCATGATCAACTACATAAGCATGCCACTGTGGGGACAAAAAGGTGACCACTCTGCCATTTCTAGCCTCATGTTCAGTACAATACATTTTATTGGCTGGCCAAATGGAACAAGTTGAAGAAAGGAAAAAACTAACAACTTTCACTTCTTGAAGACATAGAACATCAATAACAACATATTTCTAAAGAGTATCCCTAATTGAATACTTCTTAGAGAGGTTTTTCATACCTCGAACATTCCATGAGAGGAAAATCATGAATGAAACTCCTCCATTTCATCGAAGTCTAGCTCCTCATCTAGAGTGGATAAGCAATTCTGTAAAACATTATGGTGGGACTGAACCAATTTGAATAGTTGGAGATGATTTTTTTCATTTCTCCTAAACATATTCTCCTTCTTCTAAAGGTCGAGAATTACTTCAAGATCTCCTATGAACTCCTGAGATGGGAGGAGACTCATTCAATTGTGGTATCATAACCGAGGCAAGTTGAGGCATAGCCTTAGGCCTTGGCTGCACTAAAATGCTATTAGAGCCTATCCAGGCTTCCTTCCATTTTTTAGAAGGGTTTAAAACTTCTTTTACCAGCTTGGGGGTTTTGGAAACCGTACCGAAGCCACTAGACTTTTTTTATTGTTGGTAACCATTATCCACTCTTCCTCTAGTTTCATGGCAACACCTTTGACTTAATGGGGCTTATCAAAATCTCGTGGTGGAAATGGAGTACAAGGAACTACTAGAGGGAAATACGTAATCTTGTGGTTAGCGGACTAACACCTATAATAAGTATTCGGAAGATTAAAATAAATGACCTTCTGGGTATGCCAAAAAGAACCAATTTGAATATTAATGGATCTTTTAAATCCTCTGAAAGGTCCACTTTGACACAAACTCAGTTTTGAGGGTGAACGTGATAGTGTTGGCTTTGGAATAGTTTTTCATTCATGTCAAATTTTGATGGTTTATGAAGTAGGTTGATATAGGTCGATGGTTTATGAGGTGAGTTATGGATTTTGATGATAAAATGATGTTGATAGTAGGTTGCTTAGTAAAAAATAGTAATATTCATAAAACACCATGAGTTGATTATTTGAACAAGCACCATGAGGTATAATGAAGTTCATATTATTGAAATGGACAAAAGCTATGGTGTTTATATTATTAAAGTATAATATGTGGAAAGGGAACATTATAATGTTTTCATTGCAAAGGTAGTCTCGAAGGTTTCATTGCATTGTCATAAGCAATAATAAAGTGATTTCATTTCAAATGAGATCTATTTGTTAAAGTTGACAAGTGTTTTGTCACAGGCATATTATTTCATACACATTATAATGTTTTGTTTGACATTGGAATGGACATAAGTGGTTGCATATATTATTGCACATATTATAATGTTTCACTTATTATTGTAAGGAAGGTTCTCGAGCCCATTTGTGTGGGCACATGTTAATGATTATCATTGCACCTAGTGGTGTGCTAGAGCACGAAGGCTTTGAAAATAGGAGTTAGGTTTCGAAGACATCATGGTAGTTTGATGTGAGAAAGCTCATGACGTGTCATCAACATGTTTAGCACTATTAGTTCAAAGTTTATCGACTTCTTTTGGTAATGTCAAACCCTAAGTTTAAATGTGTAAAGAATTGTTTTGTTCTTAGTATGGCATATTATGGGGTATTGTGCATTGTTGTTGTGCATTGTTGTTTACCCTAGCTCAAGTTTTTCTAACCTAAAAAACTATATTAAAAATTTTAGAGTTTACACATGAATGTATTGGTTAAACTTGTCATTCATAGTTGTTGGGGTTTTATGCTTTGTGATAGTCGACTATGGTTGTGTGTATCTCGACATGTCTTTCGTATATTATTTTCTATATTGTTCCAAAAGTTTCAAAGGGTTTTGCAAATTGTATTTCAAAGGTTTAGTGGGTCATTGCTATGTTTTATATCTTGACCTAGGAGCAAAGATGAAAGTGTGTCTTTCAAAGGACTTGATCTTTGGTGATATGTATCTTTATGGTGGTTACAACAATTCAGTGATTCTTTTAGTTATGAGTAGATTTAAAATATATACATTGTTCTCAGCTAGCTTTTTTTGGTTGGTTGATTATCATGCTAATATCACATAGCCATGTTATATAAGGGTGGGTGCATGAAGTAGGTCGCACTTTTGTGGCCAAATGGGATTTTTTTTTAAAAGAGATAATGCAAGCGTGTTATAATGCGCTTGCGTTATTTGATTTTAAAAGGAAAAAAAAAGTGAAATTTGTATCATTTTCTTTTTACTATATTTCTCAGCTCTTCCTGCAACCAAAAACCCTCACTTTCGTGCTCGCGTTCTAGGAGGAAGGATTTCTACCTATTTCATCAAGAACAGTTGGATTTTATTTACAAATATGGCACCACGACGATGAAGAGATGCGGGAGGTAAGTATTGTTTGCTATTTGTTTTGAGTTTGTTAGTTTGAAATTGATTTTGTTTGTTTTAGGTTATATTTGATTTTTTTTTTTAATTTGTAGGAAATCCTACAAATCCTCAACAAGAAGAGGAGGAAAATCTTCAATAGAAAAATCCTCAACAAAATCAACCTCCCCCACCATTCTCTCAACACCCTCCTGGCACTCAAGAAAATTTGAGGAGTGAAATTGAGAACAATAGAAAACAACTTAGGATCTTATCAATAGGTTGAGTGATCCAAATGCTTCAACCATAGAAAGAATTCTTCTAGCAAATTCATTGAAAGATATGTTAAAAAATGTAGATGCAATCACCCAACAAATATCTAGATGGCAAGATAGGAGGCAGACAACTAGGGCATATTATGCAGACAAATTATCATATAAAAAAGTAAAAGATTTAAAAATTACTAAAGGTGATATGTGCTCTCTATTCACTGACCATAAAACAAATCAAAATCTTACCCTCAATGCAAAGAGGTTTCCTATTCATTGGTGCCACCACCAAGAGATTAAGAACTATTTTTATGAAAGATGGTAGATGGTCTTTGATTACCCACTGTGCAATAATTGTGAAGTCCCCCAATATTTTCTTAGGAAACTATATAGTGAGTTTGTATTGAACCAAATCCAAAATTATTTTGATATGAGGGAGTTCTAGGGGAGAGGTGGGGGGTCAGCTCAAGATACGCCCAGTGCACAGCCGATCCTACGTGCCAAGGGAGATGACCTCTCGCTAGGTCACCGTGAGAAAATTGTGATGCTTTCCATTGCAAAGGAGAGTGCCAACAAAGAGACATTGCAGGATATCAAAACTTTGACCCAGAGTGTCATCCATCACACTAGCCCTATTGTACAATGCCATCTAGAGGATTCTTCAAGTGGTGGCCTTCTAACCCATGTGTGTCAATCTTGCGGGGTGACTTGTTCATATGACCCTACCGGCACTTAGGAGGGTTCTCTACGTAGGATCCATTTACTACTACATAGCCTAATCCGTATGCATCTACGGGGATGGAGAGGACGGCTGAAATTTTGCATGATGCATATGGCATTGACACTCAGGTAAAATTCACTTCCTTGTTTATGCTAACACATTTTTCATACATGTCTATCAAAAACATTTATCAAACGATTCATTGCCTTGCTGCTATGGCTAAAATCCTAAAATAGGTGCTTTCGAACAAGCTATGGATGCTTAGAAAAAATCTATCATAGCATAATAGTAAGCGATAGCATAGACAAGGGAATGGACTATTTGAAAAAAATGCCTCAAAGAAATGTGGTCTCATGGTGGTGGAATTCCATGACAAGCAAATTGTTGTGGATTGTCATGGCATTCCATCACCATGAGACCACATTTCTTTGAGGCATTTTTTCAAATAGTTTGTTGCCTTGTCTATGCTACTACATTTATCATATATGTTTACCAAATTATTTTATCAAACAGTTCGCTTCCTTGTTAATATGGCTAAAATCCTAAAATAGGTGCTTCCAAAAAAGCTATGGATGCTTGAAAAAAATCTATCAAAGCATACTAATAATCAATAGCATAGAAAAGGAAGCAAACTGTATGAAAAAAATCCTCAAAGAAATTTGGTCTCAATGGTGATGGAATTCCATGACAATCCATAGCAATTTTCTTGTCATGGCATTCGTCATTCCATTCCATCACCATGAAAACACATTTCTTTGAGGCATTTTTTCAAAGAGTTCACTACCTTGTCTATGCTAACACATTTTTCATACATGTCTAGCAAAGAATTCTATCAAATAGTTCATTGCCTTGCTGCTATGGCTAAAAGCCTAAAACAGGTGCTTTCAAACAAGCTATGGATGCTTGGGAAAAATCTATCATAGCATAATACTAAGTAACAAGATAATGCAATACAAAGATTTCCAAACCACTCAACAACTCAAGGGAATCTTGTCCCAAACTCATCTTTGAGAAGATCAAACAAAATTTCAACATTTCATCAGAAATCTACTTTTCATCCACTCAAATTCTCTTATCATTCATCATTCATCCTTCCACAAATCTGTATTCCAATTGACTCATTCAAAGCAAAAAACCATTTTAGAAAACTTTGATTCAATCAATTAAATCAACGTGCATTTCAAAAACACCATTTTCAACAAGCACTCTTCCATTCAATCAATTCATTCAACTTGTCCCAAATAGTAATCCATCATTACAATTGGCTTTCAAACTTTTACTAGACCATCAAGCACTGTTAACATCATTATTACAACTGATACAAATCAGGAACTTGCTCTCTTAACTTTGTTTTGACTGAACTTACAATTTCATGTATTATTTTACACCAAGTCTCCTAACTATCCAATTGTCAAAACAACATATCTCACTTCTAAACCTTGTCCAAGACTCCATACATCCTTGGCACCATCACTTAGACAAAATTATCCCAAAATCAACTCACTGATCACTGTTAGGTCAAACTTCTATTCTCTAAGCAGTCAAGGCACTACTTCTCAATGAGGCATTCATGCCCTAAATCGAGTAAACCAAACACACTAGTTTCAAAACGCAAGATCCAAAACACTTTTAGAGACCTCTTAATGCCCATGTCCTCATATCAAAAACTCAGAATAACTTATATTGAAGAAATAAGCAGATTTTAGTCTAAATGCTGTAAAAAAGGCTACTAAAATAGGCCTAATTTTGAAAGAAGACCCCCTTCAAACATTCCAAAAACACTAAAAACCTTAGAAGAGTCATTAGAAATAACAAAAAACTCCCAATTTATCCATTTTCAAGGATTAAAAGACTCCTTTTGACAGTATATTGACAAAACCTTGTTTATAGGGTGAAAAACTCAAAAATCAATGAGGGTTTCCTATATAGGCTACATGCAAACCTCAAAACCTCTGGCCAACCATTGGAACATGTAAAAATACATCTGAAAAGGCATTTGGAAACATCTTATAACCCATGCACTTGTTCTTTCTCCACTGTCATGCTAGAAACTATTCATTTTGACTGTAAAACTCAAAATTTCTTGTGTAGCAACAACTCCTTCAAGGTATTCTTGCTTTTTCCTCCACTCACAAACATCAAAACATAAAAAATAACCTATCCCTAACCTACTCCACCAATATACCTGACCTACATTGGTGGAGTAGTGTGGAAATGCCTTATAAGACTCTCAAAACTCAATGCACAGGATTTCAGATCGAGCCATGAGAAGAATTCTCAAACAAACATTAAATTTATTGGATTCCTTCCCAAATGGATGCAAACAAATGGTGATTCCCCAACCTACTGGAAAAAATATAAATTTGAACCCTAAACTCTTGCACAGTCCATACAAGTTAAGAAACAACTGAAAAACATAGAAAATAAGCTAAAACAGGGAACTCTTTGTTAATTTAATTCTTCTAGAATACAATGATCTCTTTGCTCATCCTTTACAATGCTTTTAAAGAAGTTTCCAACCATCAACTACCTCTTCATCTTCCTTGAACAACCTATGACTTTTCCTCTTCCTTGATTTTCTTGTTTTGTCTCTTCACATTCCTTCTTTTTCTCTCTTTTACATATTTAGCATTTTGACAAAATTACACTTTGTTCTTTTTCATGCCTTGATTACATTTAATTTTGGCATTAAATGGACTTAAATAATTTTTTGACAACTTAGCCTTTTGAAGGCATTACATGACCTAGGTGCTCCTGCACCACAAGCTATGGTCTCATGGTTTTTTTTCACATCAACGTGATTTGATTCACATTTTTTTCTCGTGAAAATCAGCGTGAACCAGATTTTGTATTATGGAGCTATATTAAGATAGCACTTCAAAAACCAATGTAACAATGATACAAAATAATGTTTGAGACTACAAGAAGGCGTCAAAATGGCTAGTGTACTAAATAAATTCTTATGATTTACGAATAATGTTGATAACTCTACTCAATTGGCTTCTATTTTCAAAATCATACAAATTGAACCCTAGCATCAATAGAATTTGTGTATCAAGCTACCACAATTCAAATTACATCAGGCCCATATCACCAAGACATAGCCTGAACAATAGGAGGAATAGCCAATTTCAACATACTACACTCAAACCCTTAAGGGATCGATCCGGTTAAATGTAGCTCAGAGCGATTCTGCATGTTTGGGTACAAAAGAGGACCATGCCTAGTGTAAACATGCATTTTTGAATACGTTGGAATAGTCCATTTGGCCACACGAGTTGCAGAACGAAAATTGCACCACCTTGCAACTTTCCACTGCTTGCATTTGACACTTTTTCCATCAACTAAAAACTAGACACCATAGGAAAACCACTCCAAAATAATGAAAACTAAGAGAGGTTATTGTAGAGAGGCCAAACATGATCTCATAGGATTAGATGAGAATTTTATAAGAATCACGGTGTCTGAGTAACCTCATGCTGAAGTTTGCAGCCATTTTTCCCTTTGGACCCTAAAGGGATCGATCTGGTTGAACATATCTCAGAGTGATTCCGCGTGTTTGGGTGTGAAAGAGGACCATTCCTAGTGTAAAAATTCCTATTTAGACATGTTGGAACAATCTATTTGGTCACACGAGTTACAGAACGAAAATTGCACCACTTTGCAACTTTCCACTGCTTCCATTTGACACTTTTTCCATCAACTGAAAATTGGACAATACGGGAAAACCACTTCGAGATAACAAAAACTGAGAGAGGTTATTGTAGAGGGGCCCAACATGATCTCATAGGATTAAACAAGAAGTTTATAAGTATCACAGTGTCCAAGTAACCTCATGCTGAAGTTTGCAGCCATTTTTCCCTTTGGACCCTTAAGGGATCGATCTAGTTGAGTGTAGCTCAGAGCAATTTTGCACGTTTTGGTGTGGAAGAGGAACATGCGTAGCATAAAAATTCCTATTCAAACGTGTTAGAATAGTTTGTTTGGTCACACAAGTTGCAGAACAAAAATTGCACCACTTTGCAACTTTCCACTGCTTCCATTTGACACTTTTTCCATCAACTGAAAAATGGACACTACGGGAAAACCACTTTGAGATAATAAAAACCACTTTGAGATAATGAAAACCGAGAGAGGTTATTGTAGAGGGGTCCAACAAAATTTTATAAGATTAGACGATAATTTTATAAGCATCACAGTGTTTGAGTAACCTCATGCTGAAGTTTGTAGCCATTTTTCCCTTTGGACCCTTAAGGGATCAATCTGGTTGAGCGTAGCTCGAAGCGATTCAGCATGTTTGGGTGTGAAAGATGACCATTCCTAGTGTAAAAATTCATATTCAAATGTGTTGGAACAGTCTGTTTGGTCACATGAGTTGCAGAATGAAAGTTGCACCACTTTGCAACTTTCCACTACTTCCATTTGACACTTTTTCCATCAACTGAAAACTAGACACTACGGGAAACCACTCCGAGATAATAAAAACCAAGAGAGGTTATTATAGAGGGGCCCAAATTGATCCCATAGGATTAGACGAGAAATTTATAAGCATCACGGTGTCCGAGTAACCTCATGCTGAAGTTTGCAGCAATTTTTCCCTTTGGACCCTTAAGGGATCGATCTGGTTGAACGTAGCTCAGAGCAATTCCGCATGTTTGGGTGCAAAAGAGGACCATTCCTAGTGTAAAAATGCCTATTTATATGCGTTGGAATAATCTGTTTGGTCACACGAGTTGCAGAATGAAAGTTGCACCACTTTGCAACTTTCCACTGCTTCCATTTGACACTTTTTCCATGAACTGAAAACTGGACACTATGAAAAAACCACTCTAAGATAGTGAAAAATGAGAGGTTATTGTAGAGGGACCCAACACAATCCCATAGGATCAGACAAGAAGTTTCTAAGCATCACGGTGTCCAAGTAACCTCATGCTGAAGTTTGCAGCGATTTTTCCCTTTGGTCCCTTGAGGGATCGATCTGGTTGAATGTAGCTCGGAGTGATTCCACATGTTTGGGTGTGAAAGAGGACCATTCCTAGTGTAAAAATTCCTATTTAGATACATTGGAATAGTTTTTTTGGTCAGATGAGTTGGAGAATGAAAGTTGCACGTCTTTGCAACTTTTCACAAGCCAAAAAGACACCTAACCTTCAAATCTTGCTTCCAAACTTTTACCAGACCTTGGTACACTTTATTCATCTTTATTTTGACATGAACAAAGATAAAACACATTCTTACAACACTCTTTAATCAGATTTCAAAATTGCTTGCACTAGAAGACCAAATTTGCTTGTAAGTGCTAAAACACTAAATCGGGTGTAACATGCAAACCACAATGAATATTTATAGGATAAATACATTGTAGAGTACCCATTTTATCCATTAGAAACATATATCATTTTTAGATACACTTATTTTGGAACACATGCCTGCTGTCCCAACTTCTTTGCTTCTAAAGAACCCAAAATAGGCCATTTTAACAAAGAAAGTAGTCTTTAATCATCACCAAAATAATAGAAAACCTCAAACAGTCTTTTCCATGTGTAAAAAATATCAAATAAATAAGTTTCAAGATGGAAAATTCTCAGCAATACACAAAATATGTAAACCCTTGATTATAGGGTGAAAATCACAAAAATCAATGAGGGTTTCAAGTATTTTACTCTAAGAAACCTCAAACACTCCGACCAACACTTGGATCATGCCTTATTATGTCTAAAAATTATTTTAGAATCATTTCCCTAGACATGCATTCATTATTTCTTCCATACCCTGCATAAAACCTCCATTTTTGGATGAAAAACTCAGATTTTGGCTCTATAGCAGCAACTCCACCTTTGCATTCTTAACTTCCCTGCACAAAATGACAACCAAAAAAAAAAAGATGCAGACATGGATTGGAATCTTTTAAAAAACACATTTAGATTAGTTTGAAGTAATTTGCAAAACCCCAAGTATCTATCTTGGCAATTATCTCCTTTCAACTATGTCTACTCTAGTAGCCATACACACCATGTTTTTGGGCTTTATCACTTTAGCTTCCCAAATAAATTCTCAAATAAATGATTTTTTTTGAAGTCATATCAATTGATGTAGAGCATGGTGGAGGAATACAAATTCAGACTTAAGAACCAAGAAACCAACTCAGGTTCATATATCTAATCCAGCTTCCATAAGGTCAGCACTATAGTCTTCTAATTCACCACTGAACAACTAAAAGACCAATTCCTTAAAGAGAATTTTAAAAAAATCCATTGATCATCCAAATAACATTCATACTTCATCAAGAAGACAGATCCAAGCTTCCACCTAACATTCATCTATGAAAGCTTAAAGAAACATCAAGGTATCATGCTCAAGGGCTACAAGAACTAGCCCAATTTTACAAACAAACCCACCTTTAAACTTATTTTCGAACAAGATCTCCTAGACAATCACAAATTTTGCTTCAAAACAACAATTTTTTTGGTCAAATACTCTATACAATTCTACTAACCTGCTGCTCCAACAAACCCTCATTTTCCCTCCTAAAATCTAGGGTTTCTCAAGATCTTCACTAAAACAGCCACAATACACAAAACCAAAACATAAAAAATGTTGCCCTAGGTCAGCTAAGACCTTCCAACTTTTCCTAAACTCAATCCCAACACAAATCCATGAAAAGACAACTTGAAACCAGCGTTTTCACATAGAAACTTAACATTTTATGCCTAGGCATCGTAAGAATTCAGACTTAAAGACTCCCCCTCGCCAAAAAAAATCATTCCACATCTAATATACATGCATACAAGTATTCCAACTGAGTCACATGGCTTTACAATAGGTGGGAAGACAAAAATTACATTTTTTTAATCACAAAAGAGTGATAAATCTGTTACATGGGCTGCTACAAAAAAAAATAGTATTTCTCCCTCCAAAATGAATATTGGAAGCCCTAAATGGAAGAAAATGGAAGATAATTCACAATACTACATGAAAAAATGAATGAGAAATCCTTCTAATAATTTACGGGTTCGTACAGGTGAAGAAAACTCTAAAAATACAGTAAAATTAGGAAATACAATGAAAAATAAAAAATAGAGCGTTGAAAACTCTGAATCAAACATTAACCAAACTTTCTATATTGAATAATTATCCTTGAATGGACTTAAAATAGAAATTACAATGTCTCTTGATCTTCCCCAATGCATATGCTTTCCTTTTGAACTTCTGTCTTTTTTTCTTCCACTAAAATTGCTAATTTTGGCTTTTGGCAGTGTTTACAACTTTTGCATTTTGCAATTTTTTGATATTTCATATGAAACTCTTTAAAGGCTCCTTCCTAAGACTCACATTACATGATAAATGGTTTGTAAATCCCTTATTTAACACAAATAACCCTAAAACACTTAAATTACAAGGTTCACCACATGAATCCCCTTATTGATCAACTTCTTTACATCATGACTCAATTGACCTAATACATACAAAAATGGTGTTGAATCCTTATTAAATGAAATAGAATGACCTCAAACCATCTAAGAACACCCTAAATGATCAAATTACCAAATAATATAAACCACAAGGGTTCAAGTGTTGAAAAGATGGAGTTGGTGCTCCTGCTTTCAAAAGTATGATTGCCAACAACATACAACATTCACAAGGCCTTTTTGAAGGCATATCAACCTCCTCAACTGAATACAACCACTTTTCAACTTATTTTATAAGTGTGACCCTTCAACTTCTAAGTATTTTCAAAATGACAACTTTTGGTTTGACAACATTACATTGTTATGTGCAACTTTTGACATATTGATGTAAGTGACTCCATACCTAAACTAGTGACCTTATGATGGCCTCATTACATCATATTGACCCTTACATTATGAATTTACATACATTTTCACATTTAGGCCATTCAAGGCTTCATTACACCAAATTCACAATGTGGATACAAGTATAAATTAATAAAAACCATTGTGCATATACTTACAAATTAATCCAATGAACCGTCTGGGTCTGCTCTACTCTTTATTGTGTCAAGTATTGCCTCATGGTCAGACTCACGGACCTTCCACAAGGTCTTGTTCAAAGTTCTACCCCCATATTTGGTCAAACGAACATTGGATACCATGACAAGGTTTGAGTAATGAAGAATCTTATGATACGTGTCAAATTCCTCAAACAACCAATGTTTAACACTCTTATTTGGGTACCTTCTCAGCCATGTTCCAGTAACAACAACTGAGCCTGTAGGGTATTCAATGTTTTCTCCATCTATAATTGGGGCTTCCAATTTCTTTTTTTCCTTAGCACAACAACACAAGTAATAGTTTGTACCCTTGTCGTTGTCTTCATCTGCAATAACTGCATAAACATGCCCTGCATTTATATGTGTAGCATATCTCTTGAAATTAGTCAACATTATAAATACAGTACAAAGTAAGATAACAATATGGAATTTCAAATACTAAGCAAGTAGATATATTACTTGGATGAACTAGATTTGATACATGGTCAAAGTTGACCGATGATTCCATCTATGTTAGTTCCAATTCCATCGGAGGGTGATACATGTGAAGTGGGCTAAGATAACTTGTCAACCATTTGTCAACCCACTCCCCTAACTTACAATCATTCTAAGCTTGAATTGTACATGAAGAACAAAATCATGCCATCTTACATGTATCGATACTCCATGAACCTGCATTTGAGGTAAGGAAAGAGTGAAACTCACTCGATCCTGTTAGTGTAAAACAATCCTCATATAATGCAATGTTAGTATCATCCATCAACCCAAAAAAAACATGAACTGAAGACATACCTTCATTACCTAGACCCATCGAAGCATTACACCACTCGATGATTAATCTTGCATCTGTCAACTGTGCATTGTCTTTATACTTTAACTCTTCTTGTGCTAATACTCTTTTCACACATGCTCATGCACTGTCATGCTCCCCCTTTCCATCTTCATCCTCACAAAAGTTCCACATATGTTGAACACATGTAGTGAGATGCATCCTGCACATCTAGTAGAACATGTGTGCATTCTTGAACTGTGTTGCATAGTTATCTGACCATATTATATGACGACCGTATGATATGCCCCTCTGATCCAAATGAATGTAGAACATCTGGAAGCAACTTTGCACAAAATTTGGAGAATGCATGCGATCATCACTAATATAAAATTGATACTCCCTCAATACCTTCCTTTGGTCCTCTATACTATCAGCTACATGAATAAATGCTATGTGCACAAATATCAAAACGTGTGTGGATTTGTAATACTGTGATTGCACCTCATGTTGTGGTTGTAGAGTGTAGTTCTCTACAAATTCAACTACTAATACTATGTTTCCAAGTGGAAAGGTGTCCCTGTATAGCTTGAATTGCATTTCCATCCATCAGGCTCTATGGGTATTCCTTGCATACTCATACAATAGATTCTCACGAAACATGGACATAAAATGATACATTGGAATCTTCTCAACAACCAAATCACACATTTTTTCTTGAGACCCATATTTTGTAGCGTATGCCATTATTTTATACTTCCCAAAATCTACTAGTTTATTCCCCACCTCATCTGTGCTTTCCATATGTTGACATACTCGCATTCGTTGCAAGCCACCACAATGCTCGCATGAACCATCCAAGCATGTTCTCTTGTAGAATATTTGGCCATTCTCTATTTGACATAAATTTTTTGATAAGAACTCTCTTGAATATTTTGGTGGGTCTTCTATGCCACAATCCTATAAAACATCATTAGTATGCAAATCTAAACATATAGAATGATAAACATCATAATGGTTAGCGAATTCAATATGTAGTCTACAGCAACAAGTAGTGCATGTGTGATTTATCTTGACATAAAAATGTTTAAGCATTTCAAAGAATCTTTGAGAAATACTAATTTGAGGATAAGCATTTTGAAATTTATGAAAAAATTGGGTTTGAGTCATATCCAAAAAATGCTTTGGATGTGGCTCACGGTTTCGACTATCGATTCTCCTTACAACATCCCTTTGATTCAGAGATGGCCTTGTATTATTCTTCCAATAATCTTCAATTAGTGTTCTCAATGCTTCAACATTTTTTTTTATCTTTGTGTGGCAGCCTCCTCAAGAATGCCCATAATTCATTTGAATTGATGCCCTCAATTCTTTGCCGCCTTTGAACGGCTTTTGATAAAGTTTTTCTACTAATTCCCATTTGTTCATTTGTCTTTTTAATGAGGCGAGATATCTTTGTTTGATAGCTTACCAAAGTCGATGTAATGACACGTCAAGTGACATTACTATCCTTTGAGCCTGAGGTCTTACCCACATTGTCATAAGCATCCATTAGATTCTTCATAATAGTGTTTTCACTTGATGCATTTGATGTTCTCAACCCAAGAGTCTTCATGATGTTTCTATACTTTAAACCCCGCACCATTTGAACAAATAGTTGACATCTTGCGGTCTCATTTAGCCTTTCAAATAACATTTTCCAAATGTTATCAACATATCTTCTACAAGTGCGTTCTGGAATCTTACCTTCCATGTGCTGCAAAATATCCTCATCAATATTAATCAAAAACTTTGGCTTTCTACGCAAAATTCTAGGTGTTGTTCTCTTAGGTAAATACATCTCAACATTAGCAGTTTCATCAATATTGAATTGAGGTGGGCTAGATTACGTACCTTTGATCGAGGGTGGAATAGAAGACATACCTTGAGCTTCACATGGGGATGATGGCATACCTTGTTCATCAACTCCGAGTGATGATGTATTCTCAACTTCAGATGTGGTGGATGGTGTCCAACCATACTCACTTGTGGTATATGGTGTCCCTCCATATTCGCTTGTGCTTAATGGTGTCCCTTCATATTCACTTGCGGTAGAGAGTGTGTCTCCAACTACAGTATTTGTATCTCCCCTAGCACGACTCTTTCACATTCATGCCCTTTGTGGTTCCAATTTCTTTTCTCTTTTTGACGGTTGAGGTTCCTCTACAACTAGATTGTTTTCATCAATCATTCCCAATTTTTTTTTCACGATATTCCCTCATCCATTTTTTCTCTTTATCTCTCAAGGCTTGGAGCTGATCATCTATTATTTTTTTCCTTTTAACAGTTCATTTCTTCAGCATGACGAATAATTTTACTTGTGGAAAAAGTGCTAAGTTTTCAAATTAACTAATTGAAAGCTTTGGAAGCATACACAAAGAAATTCCATTGACAACATAAGGTTCTAACATGACAAACTGGTGCAGGAGCACCTAGGTCATGAAATTCCTTCAAAAGGATAATTTGCTCAATTTGTAATGTTCAAGTAAATATGATGAGTGAAGGTCATGAAATGATGAATTTCAATGTATTTGCACCATGAAATAGGTCACTAGGTGATATTATTGAAAAGTTGCTTTTTATAACAAAAATTATCAATTATTGTAAAAATGTAAAATTGCACAAAAGAAGGAAGGTGAAGAGTATTTTTTGTGGAAGGGAAAGGATGGGTTGATGAAGATGAAGAGGCAGTTATTTCAACTGATTTAGACATCTTTAAAAAGCATTGTAAACTAAAGAAAGGCAGATCTTGTATCCCAAAAATCCATAAAAATCAATAAAAAAACCTCTGCTTAGTTATTTTGGAAAGCTTTTCTATTCTTGTTTTCAGGTTGCATAGTCATTCAAGCATTCTAAGATTTGATTCTTTTTAGGGAAAGAGACTTCTTTCATTCTTGAAAGTTGTAGGAATTGTAAATCAAATAATCAAGAATTTGAACTTAGTTTCCTAAGTCTCAGTTTGTGGTTTCCTTACAATTGTTTTGAGAGTCTAAAAAGTGATTCTTAGCCATTCCACTGATGTAGGGCTAGTAGGTCGGTGGAATGGATTATATTTAGTGTTTTTTTAATGTGAAGATGTGTGTGGCAGGGGTAAATAGAAATAAGAAGTCGGGATACTATTGCATGAACAAAATTCTGAATTTTCTCATTCAAAAAAATGGTGTTTTCAAGTAGGGTTTGAGGAAACAACATGTAGAGGAGCTTATAAATGATTTCAAAATAATTTACAGACATAATGAAGAATTTTTCAATTGTTGGGCGGAGTAGTAGAGGTTTTGCAAATGTTTCATTAAAGAAACCCTCACGGTTGGTGTGTTTTGACCCTATAATCAAGTGTTTACTAATTTTGTGTATTGATGGGAATTTCCCATCTTGAAACTTGTTTATTTGTGAGTTTCTACATATGTCGTAAGACTGTTTGTAGGTTTGGTGGATTAGTGAGTAGTTCTATGATGACTTTCTTTGATAAATTGACCTATTTAAGGGATTTTACTAGTAGACAACATGCTGGTTCTACTCTGTTCTGTGAAATAAGTGTATAAACTTTTATAGTATGTTGAAAAGGATCAAAATAGGCCTAAGAACATGTATTGGGATTGTGTAAATTCTCTACGATAGAAAAGGAATCACTCAATTAGATGGAATGTTTCCCTACTAGATATATTTGGCATTGTTTGCTAAAAACAGAGAATATGTAGAAACAACGAAAGGAATGTTGTTAAGTGCTTGGGAGCAGTCTCATTTGTGATGCTACATTTGTGTCTATGCTTGGTAATGTTTTGAAGGTAGATTTTCAAAATATTTGATGATTTGGGCATATGTTTCCAATATATGGCAATGGTGTCTTGAATGAAAAGTAGTCAGAGTGTATCTATACTGATATATTGGAATATTACAATCAAAAAATGATGATATTGGTATCTTAAAGGTCTGGTGAGAGTGTTAAACTAATGTTTCTTGTTGTTGTTACAAATGGTGTTTAAGTGAAGATAGGATGATGGATGTGTTTATTTGAGAAAAGATATCTTAAATGGTTGGGATGGTGTTTCATTGCAGGTCTAAGGAACAGAGGTGTTTGATTATTTTTTCCTTGAAGGGGTAAGTTGAGTTGATGAGTGATTGTTGTATTGTTTATGACAAGAAAAAAGTTGAAATTTGATTCTGAAAATGGTTTTCTATATGGATATGGTGAATTGGCTACTGATAGCCTTATAACTTGAAATGAAATAAATGGATTTTGGTTGAATGAAAAGTTGTTTTGGATGAATTTGACAAAGTTTGTATAAATTGATCTTCTCCTGATTTGATTTGGGAAGGAAGTTCCCTAAAGAAATGATGTTGTTGAGTGGCTTGGAAATCTGATAGTGCATCACAAACAAACAATTTGATCAACATGGAATAATCAAAACAACAAAAATGAAAGCAAGCCATAATAGAATGAAAGAAAATGTACAAATATTTCACATACCTAAAAAATAAAAGTTTCAAATGGAGGAGTTCTACCCAATGATGAAACCTTTGCTTCTTCCTTCCTCAAACTCCTCAAAAATTTGACTTCTTCAAAAGCTTGTTCCCCTTCAAATTTCAATTGTATATCAATTATCATTGTAATTCAAACTTGAATTGATATTATATGCCTCTCAATGTGAAAACTCTGCTATTTCATGCAAAGGTGATGGAAAGAACATTCAAAAGGTGGTGGAAGCTCAAAATCATGCATGCACACTTCACTCAATCACCAAAAAGCTACTTTTTGTCGGAGCACGTGCAAAACTAGGATAATATGCAGAATGTGGGCCGACATCATGGTTATATTGTGATTTTTTACTATATTTAGTGCAATAAAAAATGTGCTCACGTTATTTAATCCTAAATGGACATAGCTCTACAAGTTAATAATGTGCTCGCGTTATGCTAAATTTGGTTCTTTTAAGCTTTAGATGGTACATCTATAGGGTAGAGGATTAAGGGTACTAGGGAGAGAGCTAGAGGGAGTGAGAGAGAGATACCTGAGAGAGGGAGATCCTTGAGAGAGAGAGAGAGGAAGGGAGTGAGAGAGAGATAAAGGAGGGAAGGGCTAAGGGTAGAGGGTAGAGGATTTAAGGGTGAATATTTTAACATTTAAAA